>JANRGW010019091.1:0-88008 GCA_024733675.1 Psilopsiagon aymara | reverse complement strand
TCCAGGAGCAGAGGGAAGAAAAAGGGGGAAGTGAGTGAACAAACTGCGTGGCTGATTTATGGCTTAAACCATGACACCAGTAATCGATCAGAACTAGAGATGCAACTCCACTCCCCAGAAACACCATGTTCTCTACTGCTTCTTGGCTCACTATATGCATTAGGGGTTTATTTTTCAATTTCCATAAAGTCAAAAATCAAACCATATGGCTTGTGCCAGACATACTTGCCCATGTTGTATCTGTTTTCAAACAGCAGACACTCATCAGGCATCTAATGCATGTGATTAGCTGGAAGGAAAACAAGAATTCAATCTTATTATTAAAAAATAAGCAAAATGGGTACTTTTGCATGCTTGCCTGTGACTGAGAAAGATGACTGAATAACCACTGATTCGGCAGGTTGAACATATGCTCACATACCAGATATGAGCCAACACTGAGGCCTGATAACAAGACCAGGCTTCCTGAAGTATTTCAACATATGCCTCTCTTGTGTAAGCACTTACATAAACAACATCATACACATTTTACTCTCAATTGGTCAAGTAATGCAGCACCTCACTACTAAAATAAGAATTTCAGAGGCACATTTCTGACACCATGTAAATACCTTCCCTTTTTAACCAGAGTCACACACCCCACACACTTTGATGCATCGTCCAAATGACTGTTACAGCCCCACTTACAGAACACAGAAGACAGCACTGCATCACAACTGTCTCCTTAAATAGTTAAGCAGCTGCCTGATCGGTCAATTACTTTCTTCCACAGGTACTCTCAGAAATCTCTAAATGAGTAAATCCACTAATATTTTAATAGGCTTCCAGAAATCAGCCTCAGACACAGGCTATTACTAGTCAGAGGCACAGTACATTTCACTTCAATATAGAAGGTTCCAGTTTCCTCCCCAGATGCAGTTCTGTCACACTGTAGATGCTCTGCAATGGTTCCCACAGTAATAGCCAGTATCAACAGGAAGATTAAAAAACTGTAAGTCAAAAGCACAATCCTTTATTTGTAGTAGATAAGGTATGTATTTACAGTAGCTCAATATTCTTTGCTACCCTCTTCTTAATACTACCTTCAAATTCATGCAAGAAATAATTTCTATGTCAGAGTTCATATGGATTTGTGCCTACTAAATAACCAAGTTATTTGACACAAACCACCACAAGGGAAGTATGGCTTTTAACATGCCCAGAAAACAACAAACTAAGCAAGGGAACAGTGAAAGAGAATTAAGTAATATAGACAGCAAAACAATGTAAAGCATGATGTTTGTGATTCACGGATGTAAAGTTCTTAGAACATATTTATAAAAAGTCATGTTTAATAATGTAATGCTTCAATATAGCCTGAAGGTCCACCTCTGAATTTTATTCTGAGACTTTACCACCAAAATAATTTTTTACTTCACAACTGGCATGACCAGTGGATTTTAAATTTCACATTAAAAAAGACAACTATTTTTCTAGGGGGTAGGGGTTGGTGTATCAAATTTAGTGCCTATGAAGTGTGTCAAATTGACCATAGAAACCCAATAGTAGCAGCAGATGGGATGTGTCCAAAGGTGCTTAATGAGTTCGCTAACATAACCAAGAGACCACTCCCTATCAGCTTGGCAAAGGTGTGGCGCCTGAAAGAAGTCATAAGGACAGGAAGAGTAAAGTCTTGCAAAAAAAGCATGAATGAAGATGCAGAAACTTGAGATCATTCAGCCTCACCTCAGTCCTGTCTTGCTGAAGGACAGCACACAAGAAATTTTAAGCAAGCAACTCCTGCCTGCACACAGACCCCAATCCATGTTATACAAATAGTGAACTAAAGATACAAACGGTCAGTGTAATTCCACACCTTTGCTGACTTAAAACACACTGACATCAAGAGTAATATAACCTGGTACACTCCAGAAGAGCTAGAAACACTAATTTCACACAGACTTAGACAATATGGAAAAAAGAAGTAGCTTCAAAGTGTAAAACTTACTTGAAGTCCCACATACAAACACCATCTGCTCTTTTGCAAAAGGTATAACATTCAAAATAACATTCCTTTCCTCTTACTACATGCCATCACCAACAGAATAACTTTATTTATATAAAGAGCCTGCAAAATGAAGTTCCATAAAAACAGGAACATATGGCCAAATAATTCTGAATAGCACTTAGCATATTCATCCGTAAAATAAGAACTATAATGGATAGATAAATACACCCAAGTCTACTTGGAAATTGACAGTATGCACATGTTTTTCTGCAAATAATTATATATTTTTTTAAGAATTTCTCACCCATCACTCTACACAGATACTTCTTATTACAGTTTTGACAAAGACAATCTTTTCAAACCACAAAATTGGTCTGTACCACCTTGTATCATCTTAGGCCTAAACTGCTGCATAAAAAAATATTCCCCTTTCATGAAAGTCATATTTTTATCACCAGTACAAAAACAAAGCTTGAAGCAAATTTAGGCAATCCCTATGATGAGTATCAATACAAAGTAGAAAGGGTAAAACCTGTGTAGAAGTACTTAGAACATTAAATAAAATGCCTAAATATAAATTTAAGAAATAACAATTTGAAAAATAAAAAAGTCATGAAGGAAAACACGCATACACTTATGAATTACTTTTTGCTGTTAGTATGGAGAAAAACAATGCACAGACAAACATCTCTACATGCACTTATGCAGGATTTTCTGTCATTACAGCATTTGGAATCTCTTTTTTTCAACAGCACTTCATACATCCATCATCCACTGCTTTCTAAGCCATTAAATACTTCTCATTGCGTAGTCTCTTACAAGCAAGACGCTTAGAATTTGCTGACTAAGCCCTAAAAAACAACACTTTTGCAGACTTCTCCAACTTTCACATTGATCAAAACTACAACAAATATCTAGCTTTCTCTTCAACATGTACCATGAAACTCTCTGAATACTTCCACATTATCACTTGAGAAAAGAAGCACAACCATCTTCAAACTCTCAAAAAACCTACCAGCTGCAGTCTTTTCCTGCTCTAATCTGCTGCAGTATTACAACCAGCTGGATCTCATTGAATACATGATTCAGTTCACCAAGCCACACTCTTAATCAATCCTCTGGTCATTGCTTCAGTATATTCCGGGATTTAAGCAAAAAGGTTTCACTGAGTGATGTGGGTTTACTTGGGTCCTTTTCATTTATTTTGACAATCCTCTCATCATACTGAGGGCTGAGTCCTCATATTTTCCCCAAAAAAGCTGGAGTTTATACAAGACAGTTATATCCTCTCTGACTTGCACTTCACTTTCATTTCTGCTTTTCCTGTCAAACTTGAGTGTCAAAAGGAGTTTCACTATTCTGATTTACAATTCTTTTTCTCTTTATATTGCTATTGTGGTTTAATCCCAGACAGCAAGTAAGATATACACGGGCACTCACTCTCCCCACTAACCCGAGTGCGACGGGGAAGAGAAACAGAACAGTAAAAGTGAGAAAACTTGTGGGCTGAGATAAAGACAGTTTAATAGGTAAAGCAAAGCTAACCAAGGAATTCATTCACCACTTCCCATGGGCAGGCAGGTGTTCAGCCACTCCCAGGAAAGCAGGGCTCCACCACATCCAGTGGTGACTTGAGAAGACAAACATCATCACTCTAAACACCCCCCCTGCAGCCTTTCTCCTTCTTCCTCAGCTTTATATGCTGAGCATAATGTCAAATGGTATGGAATATCCCTTAGGTCAGTTGAGGTCAGCTGTTCTGGCTGTGTCCCTGTCCAACAACTGCTTCCCCAGCCAACTCACAGGGGGTGTGAGGAGCAGAAAAGATCTTGACTATGCATAAGCACTGCTCAGCAGTAACGAAAACATCCCTGAATTATCAGCACTGTCTCTAGCAAAAATCCAAAACATTGACCCATCTAGCTACTGTGAAGAAAATTAACTCCACCCCAGCCAAAATCAGTACAGCTGCCTACAATTCCACTAAGCCTAAGACCTAAAAGCATACCCTGCTAAAGACAAGCTGAGCAGACTAAAAACCTCAGAACATTCATTCTGGCTCTTCACTGCAGGAGCTAATGCATTATAACACAGATTTCCCTGAAATCTCTGCAGGATCCATGAACCTCTCCTTGCAAACCCTCCAATAACTACACATACAGAGCCAGAGAGAAGGCTCTTCTGTTAACCAGCCTGCTGTACTCAGCACATTTCTAAAGCAGCCCAAGCATTTTCTTCTATGAAAGTTTCTCAAGGACAGCAGTTTTTTGGGGTTTTTTTAATTTCTCCTTTCTTTTAGATTCTGGACTTCAACCATCTTTATTTCCACAGTAATTTCATGAAAACTCATAAGGTATCTTAGCAACTGGGATGTTAATCTAGTATTTACAGACAATGGCCAAAACGTACTAATGCAGAAATTAAGTATAATGTCATCTTTCTATTGCTGAATAAATTTGTTGCCAACATGACCTAGTAATCTTCAATCGTCAGAACAGAACTTCTAAAACAGCTTGTTTCCAAGCATTTTAGATGTTTCAGAAATCTTCAGTTACCTATCAGCTCTGTTTTAATTTCAACAGTATTCTGGGTTAAAGAAAACCTATTTCATTATTTTCTTGTTATTTAGATTAATATATTTAGATACAGGAAGAATATTATGATCATATACTCTGACTTCTACAGAACATTGGCATAGGCTCTCAATTTTTATTTAGGTACATCTTAAAGGAAAGGTATCATATTTAAATTAGTTTTGAATATTTGATAAATATCCTAACATAAACCACAATACATTTCCCTCCTTGCTGAAGATGAATTTCTTATTTCGACTGCAAATGTGTCTGGCTTACATTTTAGCCAGTGAATATTGTTATACCATCATTTTCTGCTTCATAATAAGATTTCTGTTCACAGTGCACACACATAAACATTAGGTAAGGAGGGACTTGATTCTTTCTCTTTGGTAATATTTAACACATTGAGCTCTCAGAATTTCTTCCTTAGGAACCATCTTCAATCCTTACTCATTCTTACAGTTCTTCTCTGAATTCTCTTTGGCTTTAACATTCTCCTTGAATTATGAACAACGACACCAGACAGAGGATTCTTGGGAGCGATCTCATTACTGACAAATACAAAGATGCTGTAATTTTTTTTCCTCAGCCATATATAGATTGGGTCATATTGAACCTCTTCCTCAAAAAGACCCATAAATTAATCCATATTTACAGGGAAAATATTTAACTAAGAAGCTCAAAAACAACCATGAAGAAAGAACAAAGGAACAGATCCAACAATTCTACCAATTCAACCTCCCAAATGACTCTTACGTATTTTCCCTCTCCCCACATTCATGTGCTTGGGCAGCATTTCCCTCTGATTTTCACACAGAAACCATAGCAGAACCATGGCTGAATCCTTTGGCTCCGTACAAAGGAGAAATGCTGCACTTACCAGTATAAACAGTCAATCGTTTCTGAGGTCAACAATCGAAGTCAGGATACTGACCTACATCACAACTAATGGATCAATAATAAATAATAGCATATTCTGACTTCTGTTCAGCTCCTGTACTTATTCTGTGCTTCAGATACTCACACAGAATTGCAACCACTTTTGTAAAAGAAACCAGAGCAAACAGCCTTTATAAACCTTCATTTGATTACTCCTTAACTACATTTTCAGACATTCAACTCTAGCCTTTTTTTTCCCCTACTACATTCCAGCCAACCAACAGATCTCATGGCTAGTACGTGGCTCCTAGAAAATAACTACTTTGCTGCACTCAGCCTAGGCTGTAAGAGCTGTACCTTATTTCTACTTTATAGGAGCCATATAGTTATGGGGAGTGAACCTTTCCTACTTACCTGCATAGCAATGTTAACCAAGCATACACAACTGACAGAACCAGCAGATGTATATTTGAGAAGAAACAAACTGTTAGAATGCACATAACTGCATTAAAGCACTTTGATTCATCAGTGTTGCTAATGCTCAAAGAGTAGAGCATACTGTTTTTAAATGATGACAGAATCGGAGACCAAACGCAATGTTTAGGTTGGAAAAGACCTTTAAGATCATCAAGTCCAGCCACTAACTTAGCCCTTCCAAGTCCACCACTAAACCATGTCCTTAAGCACCACATCTAGAAGCCTCCTAAATCCCTCCAGGGATGGTGACTCCACCACTTCCCTTGACAGCCTGGTGCAATGCTTGACAACCCTTCCAGTGACAAAAAAAAAAAAAAAAAAATAAAAAAATTCCTAACAGCCAATGCAAAACCCTGCCCTTGCAGAACGCGAGGCCATTTCCTCCTGTCCTGTCACTTTTTACAGGGGAGACTGAGCGCCACCCCGCTACAACCTCCTTCCTCAATCAGAACACTAATCGACTTAATGGAGCCAATTTCCATGTCAAATTTCAACTCTCAACCACTTCAGCAATGCAGTTAAGAAATATGAAAATCTTATATTAACGGGAAAAACAGGAGAGGAAAATGTTTCTTCCCCTCCATGATTTAAGTGCATGGTGGGAGCTGAAGGAATCAGGGCTTTTTCACTGTTAAATAGTATATCTGCATTGATGTGAGCTTTTATGCTGACATGCCCTGGAAACCTAAAGCTCCTGAATCCAACACAAGTACTGACTTTAAAAACAAAATGATGCACACACATACACACACAGAAAAAAAAGGAAAAAACAACCACCACAAAAAAAAATATTAAATCAACCCTCAAAATATCACATATACACACACATAACAATGCAACCGCAGAAGTAAGGAAAAAAAAAAGTGCTTGCCTTACAGCTCTAGCAATCTTGACAAGTTTTTGGAAGAGAAATATAAGTGGACAGAGGGAGAGAAGAGACATCACACCTAAGATATTTTGATTCACAAAAGTTTGGTTTGCAATCAGAAGAACACATACTTAAGTTTCAGAAATTTATAAACATGGAAGGTCCAAACAAAAATACAATTATCAACAAAGCAGTTTTGCTGCAGAAACCATTAGCCAACACAGAAGTTGCATGAATGAACATGCACTGAATGCAGGATCCATGGAAGTGCTAATGTAAAATTCTATGTCTAAAAAAGTCCATTTCCTCACACCAACCCATTTCCTCACACCAACGTGGAAGAGTTCCGCAATTCCCACTATTAGCACTCTAAATGTAGACCTGGTGGTTGCTGGATTGCCAACAGCCTATAATGTAAATAAAAACACAGCTGGTCCCCTCTGTACATGGCCACCTAACCAAAGGCTTGGCATAGAATACTAGACCAAATACAACTGACATTCCCCACACCAGTTATCAGTTTATACTGAAACCCATCAGACAAGAAATCAAGCAGATACAGTTCCAGAGAGCTACTTCTTCCAACAGAACAAACACACAACAAAAGTCAAATTCCAGTGAAAACAACAACGGCACCACTGTATCTCCACATGTCAGGAAAATGAAACTTTGCCTCTTAAAAATATGGACATTCAGTATTTGTTCTGCGTCTCACAGCTGGAGATAACACTTGTATTTCAGACTTTGAATCACAGCTATCTTCAGGCAAGTGTTCTAACCTTTGTTCTACATCTCAGCAAGTGAGAGTGATCTGCACAGGAAGGAAACTTAAAGTTCCCAGTTTTAAGTTCTATCAGTAATTCAGAGCCAAGCTCCTATTATTCTCAGTTATAAATATATGCATATTTATAGCTTCATGTGCTTATCACCAAAGCCTGAACACCAATTCTGCACTAAATAAATACACCTTATTGCAGGAATACTATCTTGGCCAACAAAAGAACATTAAGCTCCTGAGCCAATAAAAGAGTATGAGGATCTGGAAGAAGTCGATTTGACAGATTTACCATCACAAAGATCTACAGCACACACTCCCTGGAGGGCTACATCTGCATGACTAAGAACTACTCTTCTGAAATAAATCTGTTTGGAGGGGGGAGAATGGGGTGGGTTCTGAGGGGTGTGGCACTTTAAAGGTCTTTTTTTGCCTAGTCTGTATTCATACCCTGAGGTTACTGAAGAACAGAAAAAATAATACAGGTATGCACCACAGTAAGGGGCAAAGCTAAAACTTCAGCTATGAAGATTAACAGGCAAGAAGTCACATGATTCAGCGTGACTACTGGGAGCTGCCGCCGCAAAAAAATCTGCAGCTTGTGACACTCACATGAATCCCAAGCATCTTTCTGTCAAGTTAGACAATTCTGACATTTTTACCACTTAGTCCTTTTTTCTGCTTTAGCTAAACAACCTGGACCCAACTTTTCAAATCAAATAAAACAGCCTGCCAAAAGCACAAACATAAGTATTGCTTCCTCATCGAGCACTCTGGCCTGTTAGTAATGTCTCAGCTTGCATCTTCAACATAAAACTGTTTTCACATTGAGGCTATGGAAAAGAAAAAAAAAACCCAAAGTTGAGTCTCGACACTTAAAACAAGAAAAACTGATGCAATTTGGAGAAAAATCGGTTTCTGCAGCTGGGTTATTTGTTTTTTTCTTTTTTTTTTTAAGAAAATGTTGTGCGCATAGCTCTACAGCTTTTAATTAAAAAATAATTTTAAAAAAACCAAACACAAACAGCTGAAAAACACTGCAAAAGGTCTCCTGCAAAAGATTATTCTTGGGCTGATTAACTTTATGGTAGTTTATCATAAAGAGTTAAGACATTTACTAGGAATGTGATCCATGACCAACATTCAGAAGATACTCTTCAGTCTTTTGATGATGCTGGACATAAATGCTGCTTTACACATGCACTGGGACACATAAAAGACCTCTTTAGATTAAAATTCTAAAAATATATATGGCATTGCCTGATTTACAGGACTCCAGCATCGTTACAGTTTCAACCATCTAATGCTTCCCATATGCTAACCACTGAACAAATAAATTTGTCTGTAAATGCAAGAAATATGTACCAAGTAATAAATAAACCAACATGAAACAGGCTGCTCGTATTATAGGGTAAAAACTAAATTCTTTATTTCTTCCCTCGATACTTCTGTCGAGATGACTCAGCAAAAATACTGCACATTTCAGCTGAAGTCAGCATGATGCCTCAGCACTGTTTGCAAGTGTCAACCCCACAGTCTTCACACAGTACATTTTAATTAGGTTTGCGGCCATCTCGGCTAAGAGAGACTTGTACAAAAAAAAAAAAAACCCGCTGAAGTCAAGGCGCCCCATATGGATGGAGAAACCAAGACGCTAAGGCACACACAACAGGACTACAGTGTTACCCTGAACTGAAACTCGTGAAATTACTCATTACTGTTTCAGCTAATCTGAGCCCACACAAAATAAGGGAGGGAAAAACATGTCTCCACCCAGTTCATTTGTTTGATTATTCCAGAAAGTTTGCAAGATGTCATGTATCCGTGTCTTGGGGTTTCGATTTTAATATTTAAAAGCTTTAAGAAGCCAACGCAATAATTCAACACACAATTTCTAAATCTAGCCGAGACAACGCTTGCGTCTGATTTCTCAGAGCAGCTAAGTGAACTGAAAGCAAGCAATAAAATACCCTGAGTTACGTCCACGCGGTAACTCGGGAGGCGAAAAGAACGGGAGAACGCAGCTCACCCTCCCCCGGCAGGACACACTTGCAATGCTGATTTACCTGTTACACGGCACGTCGCAGCGTGCCCAGGCCTCCCCCCGGCACCTCCTCGTTAGCGGGCGGCACCGACGGATCAATTAGCGCGGGACGCAGCTCCCCTACACCTCACCGCGCCGCGGGGCGGGGCAGGGCAGGCGGAGCAGCCGCCGAGCCCGCCAGGGTGGCTCGCACTACAGTTCTTTTACCAAGTTGAGCGTTACTTGCAGACAACCACCCACCAAGCTGCCGCGCTTTGACAAAGTTTTCCCTACTGCCGGCAGCTCTGGCGTGAGGACCAGCCCCGGCTGACAGCCGGCCTCAGCGGCAGCAGCACACCGACACACTGGCCTTCCACCCGGGAGAGGGGGCACCGGTACCGACTGCCCGAGCCCTCCCGCCCGCCTCGTCCCGCGCCCCCTCGCCGTTACCTGCCCACCCCGGGTGCCCCGCGCCGTACGGCTGCCCCGCTCCCGCCGAGGGAGGTTTTCAGCAGCCGTAAAGCGGGGAGCGCGCTCTCTCCGGCGGCGCTGCGCTGGCTGCCGGGCCGGGGCCACCGCCGGGAAAGAAAGCGGCCCTCCGGGCGGGGGGGTTGCTTGGCAGCCGGACGGGTTGGGGGCGCTGCGCCCCACCTCTGCTCCATCACTGTAGCGTCGGACTTGGCCGCCGCAGGGCTCCCTACCTGGGCGGAGAGAGGCTCCCGCCGCCGGGAATGGACGGACTTTACCCTACCCGGGGACCCCAACCCTCCACCAGACAGCCGGGGAGGAAGCAGAAGAGGCGAGCGGGACCCTGGTCCCGGCGAAAATGGGGAAAGGGAAAGTGTAGAAAGCTTTTAGGACGGTGTGACAACAGGTTGTGCAGGTTGTCATGAGGCCGTTACCAGAGCCTGCAGCTCCTGCAGTCCGAAACTTTCCGTGCCTCACGATCTAGATTCACAACATTTGACAGATACAATGGTGTTCCAACCTAGTATTTAGTCTTTTTGATGGTAAATTGGGATATGCAGGGGTTTGTGGCCAACCGAGTTAGCATGGTAACATACTCTCTACTCACAGACCCACAACGCGGGCGTGGAGGTGAGAGCTATGAAGTGTGCTCAGAGCCAGGCAGGACCCGCAGGCTTTGCCAGCACAGCTCCGTGGAGTGACCATCTGGGAGCTGCGGTCACGTCACCGATACCAGCAGGACCAGAAAACACAAATGCAGAGTTTTATAGGTGCCTGAACTGCTTCAATCGCACTGTTTTTACAAAGCCTCTCGATGTCAATGGATAACCTTTACTCTTCAGAGCGGTCCCATTACAATAGTCTCTCCTTATAAAAAAGGAATTTTCTTACTACAGATTAATGATTTGCTTGTGCTTGGAAGCTTTTTGCTGGGCGTTCTGTCCTAAATCTGCTGTTTGTCTTGTAATCCAGGATGCTACCATGCAAGCTACAGAGCTCAGCTGTCTTCGACAAAGGCAGGAGAAGTAACAGCCTGTTACTTTCCACTGTCTGAAGCCAATGAATGCTCTTAGGTATCTTTTACTCTAAGAAAATTATAGCTATGGAAATATCAATTTTAAGAGGGGGAAATATGCCAAGAAACGTTTCCCAGAAGGGGGGAGGAAGGAAAAGGAAAAAAAAGAGAGAACAATTAAGATATTTTCCCTACTTCCCTACTGAATGATAAGAATTAACAACAACAACAAAAAGAATATATATATAAAAAAAATAAATAAACCAGCATCTTAACCCAACAGCTACTGCAGAGAAGGCAAAAAAGAAATGTATTTTAAAAGTCCTCCATGCATATGCTATGCACACTTGCACACAGAAAAGCAAATTTCAGGCAGTTACAGCAGAAGTAGCTTCTGCTAATAAAGCATTAATGGGAAAGTCTAGTTGGAATGCTGTAGCTCTGAAAGCAATTTCAGAAAGCACAGAGCAACAAAGTCACTGCAGAGCAGGTGAATTAATCTACAATCCTCATTAATGAAGTAGCTTTTCCAGTTTTAAGCAGAAGCAAAACAACTGCAACTGGTGGCGTACTTGTCTTGCCCAAGGAAACAGAAATCTCTCAGGCATTTATGTGTGCAAATATATTTACTGAAAGCATGATTTATCAGGGTTTATTTACAATTTTCTTCAGAAACATGTTACAACTCTGCTCTTTCCAACATTCTTCTCTTTTCTAGACTATCTACAGGTTAGAGCCGTGGCAATATAATGGATCTGTTAGTCACACCATAAGTACAGACTTAAGGCTTTTGTGTCATATAGTATAAGCCATTCTTGCCCATTCTGTGTGAAAGGCAAGGACTGAAGTTCAAAACGGATTTACCACCACCACCACAGTTATGCATTTCCTTGCTTCAGCTGTAAATCACTGCTAGATAGTCCAAAGCTTGGCACAAGTGTGAGCTGACAGTGCAGCAGAGAAATTGTCTCCAAGAGCAAATCAATGCACCAGCTGTAAATTCAAATGCACGATCCAAATGAATTAGGTAATCAGAAAGCTGACTGCTTTGAGTCTTGTGCCTCTGCTCCATCTTAGTCAAAAATTCCTGGACAGGCCTCTTAATTAGTCTGAGCAACAGCTAAAAGTCACTCAAATCTAAAATTTCATTACCCTTTTGCTAAAACCATGTTGGCTTTGCTGCCTAAACCTTTGTCTTCCTGCTGCCATTCTTCCCTCTGCCCAACATTTTTGCTAGCTATTGGCCTCATTACAGGCAACAGGAGAAGCAAGCATTCACTTTTCACAGTACAGCAGTGTAGCCAAAGGGAGACATTTGTGTCAGCTGGCAAGGAAATGTTTTTTCTTCCTTCTTTTTTTTTTTTTTTTTTGTTTGTTTTTTTGTTGTTGTTGGTTGGTTGGGTTTTGGTTTTTTGGTTTTTTTTTTTTTAAATACTGAATTGGGACCGCACACAACAAGCAAGCGATGCCCGAATAGTCAGGAAAACTGAAATAGATTTACGCTATGCCGCAAAGAAAAACAAAAATTCCATGCAGCTAAATTTTGCAAAAACTTAGTGACCATGACTAGCAAAGAGCATGTAAGGGAATATATAAATCTAGAACTTTCTGTAAAACTTTTCTGAAAGGAAACAGTGCAGCAAGGTAGTACATCTATAGAACACGAGTATATGGACATCTTACTTTATCAAAAATAACTCAGGCAATTTGGAAATGTTCATGGAAAACATGAAAAATTTGAATGCTAGAGACTTTACTGACATTGAGTCTTGAGGTGCTGGATAAGGCAAAAAGGAAGTTTCTGCTTTATTTAAAGGAATGCATTTGATGGTTTTAACTACTGACATTAAATTGCTGTTCACAAGAAGCAGCATGCTTTTCTTCTGTAGGTTAAAGTTGGACCTGTTTGTTTTTAGGTTTTTTACCAGCCTGCTAAGTGGTTGAGCTTTAGTCCTTACATGAGGCAGAAGTGCCATCGTGTGGCTGTTAGTACTTGCTGGTCGTATTAGAGGTACTAATATCAAAATGTCGTGTTTTAAAGAGTTCATCGTACAACCAATAAAAAACCACCAAACATTCTAGTTCACACATTTATGGACTAACACTATGAAGGATCCAGTCCTTGCTGGAGGACATGAATCACTAGATTCATGTACTATTTATTCCACTGGTGTAGAAGGAAGACAAGCAAACTGTCATTCTTAAGGTCTGAAATGGACCTACCATCCTGCCCCTTATTGTCCACTCTCACAGTATTTAATCAAAGAAGCTACTGAGGCCCAGATGACTTGTAGGCATGCCTGGAAATTCAAGTCTTGCTTCCTTTCACAGGCTAAAACCACTACATATTTAAATAACAGAAACCCCACCTGGAGAAATAAGAAATTAAATACCGTTAAATATTATCTGCCAAATGTAGTTTGAAGATCTAAAATTTCTTTTTATGAGCAGTCTGCTTTTTATAAAGAAGAATAAATTGGATATATGTATTTTTACAGAACTAATCCATGATTCAGCAACAAAATTAATGAAACAGACAGACAGTTGGAACTGCTGCCAAAAGTGGTCATTTTGGACATAGCAACCTTGGAAAATGACCTTTTAAATAATGAATTTGGAAAAGCACAGTACAAACCAACAAAAATGAATGCTATCTACTTATAAAATCTGCTAATAGCAATAGTTTCTAAAGAATGAAGACCTTTAATGGATCGTATAAACTTGGTATAGTTCCTGTTCAGGTATCAAGCATCATAAGCGTTGAACATATCTGCCACAACGCACCCCCTAACACAAACCTAGTTTTGCTCAGTATATGTTTCTACCCGTAATACAATGAAGTACTCTGATCCACTGAGGCCAGTAGTAGTGCAAAGCTATATAGCATTATGAAAGTGAGAAAATTACAAAATTAGGCCTAGAAGGCTAGCTTGGGTTCCCTAAGTACCTAGAAAAAGATAACTAAACATGAAGCAATGAAGCATATTTAGACAATACCATTATTATTCATTATCCTATAAGCAGTGAAATATCTCCTAAAAGGACATTTAAGTACACGCACTTTACACAATTGAAAGAAAGTATAATTCATGTTGAGCTACTGTTTAAGTAGATGCAAAAGAAGTTGTGTAGTTCTGCTGTTAGACTAGAATTTCTTTTTATTCCTTGATCTATGCCTTACAAAGAATAACAAGCAATAGCAGGCAATTCTGATTTTTGTCCAAGCTTAAACTAGAACCAGATTTTCCTGTAAAAAGGATGATTCTCTATGTAATAGAAGTATTGCATTTTCTTTTAAGTCTGAAATCTATCATATTGAAATTAATTTGAAATCCACCATTTGTTATCAATGCATTCCTGCAGTGGACTTTCTCAGCCTTCTCCCTCCTACTCAGGAAATCCGTATCCTAACCTGCAAAACATAATTCCCCAAAGCCTAAGGGTAATTTATTTGCAATTTGTTTCAGGGTTTGTTTTGTTTGGGGTATTTTGATTTGTTTTGGGTTTTTTTGGGGGGATAGGGGTCATGTGGTTTTTGTTGATTGCTTTTTTTTTGGGGGGGGGGGGGTAATTTTGGTGTTTGGGGTTTTTTCTATTATTATTCAAAGCTATTAGTTTTTATGGACCACAAGACCCAGGCTGGAAGTATTTGGTTTCTGATAGCTGCTCAGGGCAGACAGCAGTTATGAGTACAAAGAAATACCTCTATTATGAGGCTTTCATTAAAAAAATCCCACTTGATTCCAATTAAAATTAATTGCAAATCAACAAGTGAAAACAAAAATAGCGCACTTTTCTTTCAGATTGTGAGACTGCGACAGAAAACAAAGTGATTTACTGAAGAATCACTCCCATGGCCAGCCTGGCCACAGGCCACAGTCTTTCAAAAAGTTATTTTGTAATAAACAATCAGACAGGGTGTTAGCATTAGTCAAAATGTTGCCATTTTAGAACTATGGGAAGCACCATAGGTTGTCCTAAAGTCCTTGAGGCTGTTATGGACATTTTCGTGCATTACCAGGAGCAAGTTTTCTTGTCACTGACTTGATAAAATCAGGATTTGGGGTTCCTAACAAGTAATTTTAATTTATTAACAGTTCGGTGTGTACACTTCAAGATCTTCATAGACCTACTCATTAGAGATATAAATGAGTGCACATCAACAGCATACTTAATAAGCAGTTCTCCACAATGTTCAGAGTTGTTTCATAAGAGAAACAGTTCATATGATGGAGCTTATAACCACAGATTATGGAGAAGAAAACTCACCTCCTGCTTTTCTAATTAAAGAATAGTCACTTCACTAGTGGGTTTTAGAAAGTGTTTGTGAATTGAAACAGAAAATGAGTGCAGAACCTGAGCCTTAATCTTCCAATCTAATTTCCTTTAATCTTGCTTATAGCATATAATTTCTTTTAACTATTCAATTTTTTACCAAAGCCTTTTATCATGTCATACATGCATTGCTATTCTCCAGACAGACTTTCCTGCGGCCTTTCCAGGTTTCTCCACCTCACATTCAACACAGCATTCAGCTTCTAATCTAGGGTGGCTAACAATAAAACTAGAACAAGAACAGAAGATAGAGCATCGCAAGCGGTCATTTGGCAACCTGCAGGGCTCACACTGACAGATACTCAGAGCACAGGTAGGGTGGTGAACACAACATTAAGACTAAATAAAAAACAATTTGTATTCACCCCCATTGAGGTTTGAAGCTGGGAGAGGTAATTTGTTCCAAATGGAGGACAAAAACTGCAGACTTTAGTGCTCTGAGCTTTTCTGGGCCTTGGTCATTTAACTCATCATGGGGTTTCTTTGCAAAACCAGACCTCCAGTTGTTTCTGAACAAAAGAAGTAAGTAACTGCTGAAGAAGACTGTGGGAAGAAGAAGAAGAGGAAGGAGACAACCCCTAATTACTTAATTGGTTTATTTCATCAGGAGCCACATTGTAGTCGCTGCTTAGCAAGAAAAGTTACTTAAACAAAACAGCAATTTTTAAACCAACATGAGCGTAAGAGGTTTTATTCTTTGTTAAATCAAAACATTTTATTTAAAAGCAGCAGACCTAGTAAAGGAAGGCACAACCCAAAAAATAACCCAGTCACTTAGACACAGTCTATTTGGTGTGATAAAAAACAAAGACCAACGTATCTTGCAACGTATAATTTACTTCAAAGGACAGTAACTTATAGCCTGTGATTTTAATGATTGTCCTGCAACAGATCATTTTGTGAAGTACTAAATAAAGTGCGGTTAGACTAAGTATTATCCTCTTACCCTTCTAGAGAACAGTATTTGATTTAAGCCATGCAGATAAAAGTAGTTTTGAGAGTTAGTGGTAGATTTGAAAGCCTATTTATAGTTATTTGAGCTCCAAGACCTCAGAGCTTTATTTAGACTAGTTCATATTTTTAAAACTTCTCGAACTTTAAAATCTCATATTTTAAACATTCAGCTTAAAACAACTAAACCTGCCAAGGGACCCAGTTCTAATTTTGCATGTATCAGTTCTTTTAAATCAAGACAACAAACTTCTCCCAGAAAATCTTGTTACTGCAGGAAGAAGAGAGAGATGGCCTTTGCTCAAAGATGCTCTGGTATTCCCTTATGGATTTAATTTGGAGGACTGACATCTGAAAGAGCTCTCTGTCTCACAGGAGCCTCTTTCTTTACTTCTACTGTACCAACTTGATAGATAGAAACATTTGATGGACTGGTCTCCAGAAATGCATTAGTTTTAGTAGTATTTTCACACTGTGTTATAACAACCCTGGCCAAAACCCTCATGGCAAGCAGCATCTTGAATATGTATACCATGCCAGCAGAGGAAATTGTCTGTTTTGCTCTTACCTCCTAGAAACACCAGTGGATACACCAAGAAACAATGTCACATCTGCTCATCAGTCAAAAGTAATCATCATTGGCTTTCCACACAGTCACCTTATCTCTGACAAGTCACACACAAAAAAAAAAACAAAACAGAAAAAAAACAAAAGAAAAGCCTACACCTTGTGGGAAGATTTCATCCCAGCAAGTTTGCTTTCAGAACAGTAAGAAGATAATAAGTGTTCTCCAAATGTTTTTACTGTTGCTTATAAATAGGAAGAATTTTTTTTTTTTTTTTTGTTAAGCAAATGTAAGCCTAACTAGCTTCTAGACGGCTCTTTCCACTTGCTTGAAGGTTTTCAAGAAGATACCTAGCACTGTTTTCTCAATGTAGTTTGTGATTATTTTTCATAATAATTTAAATAATTAAAATCAGATTCGCATCAGAGTCCTAATGAGTGGAATCTTCACCTAGTGGCCTGCCAGGAGAGTCACTAGAGCCTATGCCCAATGCAGTGCCTCCTTATAGAGGAATCTACTTAAATAAACTATGTGAATGATGTGACCACACAGAATGTCAGTGGTAGAGAGATACTGTAACTTGGAAGCAAGATTATCACAAGAGATTCTAAAATAAGGAAAGAACTCATAGATTATAAGAAGGTGCCTGATGAATATTCAGAGTATTGGAGCAGGAGCTGTGTTTAGAAGGGAAGGGTATCAAGAGATAAGAGTATGCGAAGAAACAATAACAAGTTGTAATTCTGAGGCACTTCGTAGAAAATAAGTTGCAGAAACAGAAGAATTTTGTTCTATTGAATACCTAGCACAACGGGCACGTACTGTTCTGTGTTTGCATTTACTGTGTATTCTTGTTTGAGATGCCAGAATATAAGCTCTTCTGGGTAAGGCCCAGCTGTTCGGTACAAACGCTGCTATTATATGATACTGGGTACACTTAAATAAGGGTTATACATGCAATCCTCTTCCTGAAACATGCTAATTCAATCAAAACCTGACAAAATGTTGTTACAGTTCTCACATAAATCAACAGCCAAGGATATTTCAATTCTAACTGCTGTGGAAAAATATATTATTTTTAAAAAACACAGAGCAAAACTGTACTCTATGAGTAGGGACAGAGTTAGACTCAGGCCTCTGTACCTGTTGGGAAGCTGCAACTCAAGTCAGTAGTTGCATCCCATTGACACAACAGGCCCTGTCAATACAGTGGTGAGCATAGGTTGAGTAATCTAATTTATGGTTTACATTGCAAGTCCTTTGTACAGTTTGTTTCCACTATAGAGCCAGGCAAAGATTAACCAGTCAACACCTATTTCCATTCCAGGACCTCATAGCTTTTATAGATTCACAGAGAAAAATTATTCACAGCAAGGATAGCCCTCCATACTGAACTAGGATTTTTTTCTTGCACCTGCTTCATGTTATGCTTGCAAGAGTTTGCACATTCTGTATTCTGATGCTGTCAGGCAGCCTGTGCCTACCATAAATTCAGACCTAAGTATCTAAAAAGCTTGGAGAATGCCCAAGTTTTGTGCCCTTTATTTTGTTTCCATGGTATTTTCTGCCCCATCATATGTGCTGTACCCAGCTGAGCAGGTTCTGTTACATACAAGTCCTCTATGTAAGAGCATTCTTGAAGCCTGCACTGTAATCTGTACCTAGTGTCGTGATTAAGGCTAAATTCCTGTTAGCTCAAAAAAAAACCCCAAAAATAAACCACAAATGACAACCAACCAACCAACCAAACAAACAAAAAACCAAGAAAACAAACAAGAAACAAAGAAAACCTTCCAAAACCAAAAACCTTGAATGCACTTTATTTCCTTTGCACGGACATGAAAGACTGCATAAGGTACAAGAATGGAAGGCAGCAGTGAACTGCCTGATTCAAAAGGTAGCTTCAGGTGATTGTCATGGACCAGAGAATATCTGCTAAAACCCTGTCATGATATGGGAAAAAAATTTCCATGAGCTGGCATGAAATCCATTTAGTAAAGTTTGGTTTCTAATTCAGTTAGCTGTAATTCTTCGTTGTTTTTCAGATGCTTACCTAAGCAAGCTATAATATAAGGAGTCAAAGAGTACAAAAGAGTACAAACACTAAAAGAACAATTACAAACCTAATAGGACACCAGAATGTCATCAAAATCTTATCTGCCTCTATCAGTGCTACCCATTGGTTGTATATAGCAAAAGTAAAGTCATGCCAATAAAATACATAACCCAGATTAAAGTAGATAAACAGGGCAGTTGTTTGTCCAGGGCTTAAGTTTTCTTTAAACCACAGCTTGCACCTGATTTACTTGTCCTAATGCAGGCCACTGTAAAGAATATGTTATTAAACCTTTAATTCCAAACACACTTCTGTGATTGCAATTTAAATGAAAACACGTAAAACAAACCCACTTGCTCTCTTTACACTACTTCTCTTCACACAGGCAGTGCCTGTGCTTTAATTCTAATCAGGATAAACAAATCCATAGCTGAGACTGGTAAAGAGAAATACATGACAATTTTATAGGAATATATTGCCTTTTTTTTTTTTGTTAAATTCTGGGCAAGAGAGTAACTGGAGATGCTGGCCTGTATAAAAGAAGAAAAAGAGCTGAAGTATGGAGAAGCAGAAGAGATCCACAAAAGATCATGTGAGAAGTAGCACTTCTTCAGTACCTCTTATCAGATAGCAGAAGGGGTAGTTTAGTATTTTCATTGATTCTCATTTCAGTTGGTACTGTCTTGAGATATTAACAGCTTTTCTCTCAAAGCTTTTAAAACTAAGGACAATTAAATTATGTTTTAATCAAAAGGTAACATGCAGACTGCTAAGGTAGTAACTTAAGCAGAATAAAAGATCATTTCTTACAAACACAGGACTGAAGATGTCACCACATAATAAATAAATATTCATGTATTTCACTTTCTTGCTCCAAGCACCAATGCATAGAGTAAGACAACAGTTTGGCTCTGAGCAGTCTGTTTTTCTGAAGTGTGATGGTGTAGCTAGATGCTTCCAAGGATAAAAATGCTGTCAAAACAGCATACAATTTAAGGCTCATAAGTCAAAGTGGAGGGCTCATCAACAAGAATGTCATTTCTAAGAGTAAAGACAGATTTTATTTTTTATATTTTTTAGTGTTGTTCATGATTTAGAGGGAAAACTTAGAGTCTCCTACAGAACTAGTAGGAGAAAGCAGCAAGGACAACAAATGTCAAGTTAAAGCAGATATATTTGCTAGTGGGTCACTTAAATTGTGCCTAAAGGATAATCCCAGCAAGATAAGTATTTCAACTTAATTTAGCAGCATCCCTGGCTGGCATAAGGAGGTCTAATCACTTTATTAGAACAACAATGTCATTAGAGGAGAATTTAGGAAGAGGAAGTGTTTTTCCTGTTGATGGTTGTTGTTGTTGTTTTTGTTTTGTTTTGTTTAATTTTATATTTTTATTAAGATTTAGCAGAAAAACTTCAGCAACCAGCTTGAAGCTGTGTATTTCAGCAATTAGCCTGACTTTGAAGTATGCCTAAAGGCTGACAGGGCAATAGAGAATCACACTGTAAAAATACAAATAATTAAATATATGATATATTTGTATTTTTTACCTCTTATGTTTTAATAATGGCAGAGTACAGTCCATTTTCTTTTGCACTTTAAATGTTTTAGAGGAATACACTCTTCACCTTTAGACATCTTCATTCCTTTTCAAGTAGTACCTAGGATCCAGATGACAAAATAAGATTCATGCAGCTTGTCCTTCCTTGCCTTTCATCAAAACTCCTGTGAACGTAGCCAGCAAAGTTGGGGACACTGTTGGGATAACAGTCTTCATTTCAGCTTAGCTGTTTGTGGGGATCTTTTCTAACAGAGCATTAGTATTATGTGTTGCAAATAACTATACCAATTATCTCAGATTATTTTTATATTGTCCTGTAGCCTCTTCCACCATCTAACCACCTACATCTGTGACAGAATACACAGTGTCACTAGTTTCCTCTCCAGCGCTACATTCTTTTTCTATACTGTGAGCAAAAACTACTGATACAAAAAAAAATGCAGCACTGCTCTTGAACATTACATTGCTAACTGGAGACTCTCCCACTAATTAAAAGCTACTGAGTGACCAGAGAACCCCTGAATCAGGAATTGGAACACCAAAAGAAAAACCAACTCTTACTTTAAGCTGTAAACAAGTGCTTGGAGCCCCACCCAGCTAAGGGGCAATGTTTTTAGAATATAAAGCTTAAAGTAAGAAATGCATAATATTTATAAACTGGATAAAGAGAATAGAGGGTTTTCTGGTCCTTGCCTGCAAAGTGTCATACCACTTGCTTTTTGTGTTTCATTGCCATTTTTTCCAGAATCAGAACTGCATTAAGAATACACACAGAAAAATGTGTGTTTTCCACAACATGAAGAGAATGGAATTCAGAACCAAAAAGTGAGACATTTGACATAAACAGTGCCCAGTTTTTGACTGCTAATGTAATATTCTGTAGCAGCCTGGAGTATGATTCTTAAGATGGCATCTTGCCAAGGCCATTCTACAGACTGCCTGACTGCTCAAAATGGTGTATTCTGGGCTGGAAGCATCATCATTGTTCTCAGTGGTCTGTCACTTAACATAGACTCACATTGTTGATCGCCATTAACAGCCAGTAGCTGCTCCTTTGGGTCCCCCTCATCTTTTTATTCATAGAGTTGAAAGAGAAATGGCTTTGAACAAACATTTTCATTTTGAAACACTCCCTACTTTGAAGTCATCTCCAGCATCAAAATGAACAACTACAGCATGAATTAAACTTTTCAAGATATGACTTTCACCAAGTATCACCATCTGGATATTTAAAATTACAAAAATCTCTGTTACAGGGGCAAGTGAAGCACTTCCATTTCTAGAAGTGTGGAATCACCCACTCCTCAAATGTATCTACATTTATTGGTGCAGACAAGGTGCAAATTACTCCATGATATTAACTAAGATAAATCGTTACAAAAAAGCCTGTTCATCTGGTCTCACTGTAATAGCTATGCTGAGACTGACCACTTACAAGCTTTTAAGTACACTGTAATAGCAATGATATGCATGCACATTTGAAAAGGGAAGAAACAAGTCTTCATAGCCCATTGATTTTGTATCCTCACACTTCCAGGCCTGAATCTAAAGGATAGTCAAGAGGCAAACAGGTACAGTAAGCCAGCCATTTTAAAACTGTACGCAATGTGCATATGTGTGAAGGGAGAAAAAGTTCAAGCCACAAGCAGCTGCCCTTTTTCCATTAACACTTTCCCTTATATTTACAACCTATCTTACACACTTTGAATTTACCCTGCAAACAATATCACTCGCTGTGGATACCAGACCCTGTACCTCTACAAGCAGGTGTGTCACAAAATATGCAATGTCTGGAAAGAGATAAAAGGTAGTTTATTTGCCCTACTCCTAAACTTTATTGTCAAGAGTAAGT
Source organism: Psilopsiagon aymara (assembly GCA_024733675.1). Classification (NCBI taxonomy): domain Eukaryota; kingdom Metazoa; phylum Chordata; class Aves; order Psittaciformes; family Psittacidae; genus Psilopsiagon; species Psilopsiagon aymara. The sequence goes on along the minus strand of JANRGW010019091.1, from coordinate 65,622 downwards.
TATCTGACATGCCTTCCAAGGGTCCAATAAGAACAGTGTTTCAGAAATTATCTCAAGTGTAGTTTATGTGAACTGAGTCTGATAACTGAAGGAGTCAGAAAGACACCATGTTGCACTGTACCTATTACATTCCTGCTACATGACTGATGTTAAGAACACAAGCATGACCAACAGGTTGGGAGAGGTGATTATCCCCCTGTACTCTGCTCTTCTGAGACTCCACCTGGAGTACTGCCTTCAGCTCTTGGCCCCCCAACATAAGTAGGACATGGACCTGTTGGAGCAAGTCCAGAGGAGAGCCACAGATATTCTCAGAGGGCTGGAGCACCGCTGCTATAGAGGTAGGCTAAGACAGTTGGGCTTGTTCAGTCTGGAGAAGGGAAGGCTCCAGGGAGATCTTAAACCAGTCTTCCAGTATCTAAAGAGTGTCTTCAAGAAATCTGGAGAGGGACTTTCTACAAGGGCATGTGGTGACAGGACAAGGGGGAATGGCTTTTTAAACTGAAAGAGGGGAGATTTAGATTAAATATTAGGAAAAAGTTCTTTATTGGAAGGCTGGTGAGACACTGGAACAGGCTGCCAGAGAAGTTGTGGCTGCCCCATCCCTGGCAGTGTTCAAGGCCAGGTTGGATGGGGCTTTGAGCAACCTGGTCTAGTGGAAAGTATCCTTGCCTGTGGCAGCGGGGTTGTTACTGTATGGTCTTTAAGGTCCTTTCCAACCCAAACTACCCTACAATTCCATATTCTTCACTAGAATGTCAAGAGAAAAAAAAAAATCCCCCAGATTTCTGGGATATAATTTTATTTACCTGCTACTATGCCCACATATGTTAAAAGAAGTTTATAGGGGTACACCAGGTTTTGACAAAAAAATACATTAGGTCATGATCCAAACCTTCTGTCTGCCTTAGCTACTCTTAGCTTTTCCAATCAGGTTTTGAAAAAATCACCACAGATGGAGACTACACGACCTCTCTGGCCAAAGTCAGCTTGACCAGCCTAATGATGAGAGAGTTTTCCCCTTAAGTCTAACCTAAATCTCTGTAACTCCGGTTCTTATCCATTACCTATCAGCTTCCCGTCATGTACTGCTCTAAAGAACCTGGCTCTGTCTTCTTGGTAACCTCCTCAACAGCAGAGGAAGGCCACTGGCGGGTGCCCCAAAGAGTCATCTGTATCACACTTTTGTTCAATGCAGTGTAACAAGTTTACACACACCCTACTTTCCCAAAAGTATTTTGGGGGTGAAGGGGGGATAAGCAGGGGAGAGAACAGACAACAGGCAACAACAAAGGAGTAATTCAGTGTTAGAACTAGAACACCCACCTCCTGGTTATCCCAGAATCTCAACCATAAGACTGCTGTATAGGAACAGCCACATTCACAAACAGAACAGTAAATCCCTAGTAGAATTTATCCAAATATGGAAAAGGCATATTCCACACAAAAGTTAAGCAGCAAAAACAGAGAAGGTCTGATTTAGTAAATCCAGTTTGCCTTACTTATTATTTAGCAAACACCTTCTACTAAAATCTTACAGTTTGTTGACAGCAATCTGAAATGTGTTAAAGTAGGATACACATACAGAATGTCTTATTTACTAAAGCAGAATTATTTTTGGAAAAGCTGAATGTAGAACAAGCTACATCTTGCTCTAATTTACAGCTGAGCATCCTGTGTACATGCTGATGTCCGTGTTTACTTTTTTGGTTACAGGAAGCAGTGCTGAAAGACTTGAAATAATTTTGCCTCATGCTGCCAATCAAGATATTCCACTCCCATAGGAAACAATAGCTTGGGGTCAAGTTAACTCATGCAGAGAAATGCAAGAAAGCAGACTTGTTTCAGTGCTTGAAGACAATGCCTTTTTAACAGCTCTGCTACAAGGATTTTCTTTGCCAGAATTCTTTGCCCAATCTGTCTCTGAAATACTTACATCTTCCTTCTGGCACTTTTGCTCAGAATACCATTCAAATGATTTTTCCTTACATCCAAACCTTATTCTTTCTCTGCACACACACACTCCCTCTCCCTTACAAGGCAAAGCATTAACATTTTCACAAGATTTGCCCTCTATCTTCAAGGTACAGTCTTATCATATCTATCTCAAGTATGGAGCTGTACACAGCAGCAGTTTCTACATTATATTCTTGAAGAGGGAGGGGTATTATTATTAACCTTATATCTTGAAACATAGAATGGCTGGCCTTACAGAGGGTTAAGCCAGGACAGCTTTCTATACGAATCTCTGTGCAAGTGCCAGCTGGATTTTGCAGCCTGGTGCTCAGCGTAGCACAATGGAACAAGAATGCTGTTAGCATTCTTAGAGTGCTCTGAAGAGGAACAGGAAAAGGCAAGAAAATAATCTTACTCTGTACCAGAAAAACGTGCTAGAAAGTCAAAAAGGAGAATTCAGGCTCCATCATCCCCACAACACACAATGAGCATCACTCACAGTCACTCTCATGCATCATGGGGACTCTAAAGGTAATAAGCTGTATGTGAAAGAAAGGAAATACTGAAGAGGTGTTGTTGCAGCACATCCCCCTTTCCTCTTGTTCTCCATGCCTTCCAAAACTGCACGTTACTTCCAGGATACTAAAAATACTGCTTGCTGAAGTTCTGACTAGGAGGGGACCAACCATGCACCCATTCCTGCCTCTTGGCATATATCTATTAATGATTTACAGCAATACACTCATTCAAGTAATTAAAGCTGACTTAGTCTCCCAGTTTTTAATTTAATGGTTGATTTACCCTACCTTCAAATCACCGCCAAGGAGCATGAAGCATTCCTAACCACAGACAGAGCCCTAAAGTAAAAGTTTTGCTGAAGTGATACAGAAGCATTGATGACTCCCTAGTACTTCAAACAGGTTGTGCACAATGCTCAGGGTCTATGGGGTGGTCCTGTGCATGCAAAGAAGTTAATTCAAACACCACTTATTTTATTAATTCTTTATCAAAAGCAATGAAGATTGGAAGAGGCCCAGGGAAAAAAAAAAAAAAGAAACCAAACCACAAACAAAAACCTCAAATCCAAACAACAACAACAAAAAAATCAAGCACAAACACCACAAAACAATAAACCTCTCATTCTCTTGTTGTGAAAAGTAGCTACATAGGGGAAGCAGAAGGATATCAGTACTGTCCTTTTCCTACTACCCTTACCTGTTTAGGTTTGCAAATAGACACATATTTTCCCCCATTATTTTTAGTATATCCCAAAACATTATATGTGCCATTTCCAAGTGGTACAGTAATGCAGACAACGAATATCTTCTGAATTCCAAGGCTATATATAGAAGGGGGAAAAAAAAAATACCAGTTTCTTCACCTCGGGGGCAAAATTGGACTTCATATGTGTGATGGACTGAATAATGCTTCATCACAAGAGCCAATTTTCTTCCAACTCCCCTGCGGCTCTTAAAACGTAGATGTTAGTTTTGTACCTGATTTGCTAAATGGCTTTCCTCTCTGTTGTGCCTTTAAAAAAAAATGAAAAGCAATGATAGATATATAATTTTATGATTTACAGTGCTCACCAGGAGGTAGATATTTTAGGAAGGAGGACTGTTCTCACTTAAGAAATATATATACTGGTATAAAAATAAAATAAAAACACCCAAACCCTCCCCCTCTTCCACAAGGAGAGCAAAGGTATTATTTCCTCAGGGAAAACAAAAGCCAGAAGTAAAAGCTAAGCAGTTATTAATATGGAAATAATCTAAAAAAAAGCCCTGTGACATATAACAAACAAAACCCCCTTGGACACTTCTATCTCACATTGCTTAAATTTTAATGCTAACCGCAGTAAAAACACAAGAAGTGGTAAAAAGAGAACAAAAAACCCCAATCAACCAAACACACAGTGCAAGCCTTGAATCAATACAGAAATTAAGCTCATAAGTATCCTAAGAAAGTTGCCACTTACACATTTCCCTACCATGTAGGCCCTCAGTAGAAAGATATACGGCTTTTTCCTTTTTAAACAGACCCTTCTCTTTAATACTGAATTCCTTCATTGGACTCATTATATTGCTTTGCTGCATGAAAAGCAAGGTGAGTGACTGCAGTTCCTTGGCTGCACTTCAATTAACACCGCTGCTTTACCACCACCTCAAGAAACATTCCTTCAGGAGTATCTGTAAAATAACCATACAAATACTTCATACCTTTCCCCCTAAGGCAGTCAAAAATCCAACTCCACTCTGGGGCAAAATTTTGTTGCCTGGTTAAAGACATTCCGCGTGCCTCCAAAGCTGCTTTGCAGCTATAAGAGATCATGGCCCCAGAGCAGCAGCACCTCCTCTACCACCTGTCCACCTCTTCCTTTCTCACCCCACATCTTTGGTTTTGCTATCAGTTCTGAAAGGTTTTTTCCAGCAGAGATTCCCAGGAGGTTGGCATGTCAGTTAATGGGGGAGGCAGGACAAACTGCCAGGCTACAACCACTGACGCTCATGGAACTAAATCAACCCTTCCCCTTTTGGCACATATATGTGATTCATGAGCCCCTAACTGATTTCCCAATGCAAAACAGCTGGCTGCAATTACCTGAGAGTGGCCTCCTGGTTTTAGACTGTTAACTGAAAACATTTGGCCACAAGGGCAGGGGAGGAATCCCATTGCCAGGACTGACCTGAGGCTTGAGCGCAGCTGACGCATCAACCAGGTGCCATGCTCCTTGGTAGCCTTCTGGACCCTTAAATCCTCACAGCCTTAAGCCTGAAGAAATAACCCAAGGAACTCTAGCAGAAATTCCAGCAGAAGCACAGCAAGGCTGGACCAGGGGTGGGGTTTAGACAGCTCTTTTATTAATTCTTGTCACCACTGATATACACTGCTGACCTTCATGAAACATGCCAGATAGCCTCGTTTGCAGGCTCTGCATTCAATGGTACAATAGTAGCTGTGCAATTACCCCTGGTAACATCTGCTCCTCTCTGAAGCCACATCCAAAGTTCTTGATGCCAGTTTCTCATTGTCAGTGAAACATGGGTTAGAGTTTACATTAGGAAATCTGAGAAGTTTAGGCTCATTGGGACAATACAGTGGAGAAAAGAAATTGCCTGGAATTAAAGTTGTGCAGCTGGAAGTTAAAAATCAGCCAGGAAGTTTTAACTTCTTAGATATGAATATCATCAGAAAAAATTTATTCATGGAATTCAGTGCCATGGAATTGAAGTTGGTTTTAAAAATGCTTGATAGCTAATGCAAAACCGACCACTCGCGGGGTAGATTATGAACTAATTTACCTAAAGGTGCTTGATTTATTTACCTTACCTCTGTTTTTGTTTAATAGTGTGGAAACTTGAAAATATCCAATTAGAAAAATAAAGTTGAGGCAAAAATACAAGGTGGACCAAGTAAAGGTCCCCAACTGCTTTCAGCGTGTTACAAAATATGATACTCCTCATAATAATGAAGGCAGAATAAATCAGCCTTTCTCAACTGAGAGGAGACAGTATCACATGTTCTGGTGCTTAGAGGAAAGTGTGCTCCAAAACATTGTCACTTTTGTTGTCTCTAATAAGTCACCTTGGAAAGAAGATCACAGAAGTAAGATCAGGCCAAGGCAACCATTTCACTGTCATGTTTTCCCCCATACTACAATTTCTTTCAGGTGGCTATCAGTGTAAATTTTACTCTCGTATCAGCCAGATGAAGATTTTTACTAGGCTCAATATCCTTACAAGGTTCAGACTTAGACGACATTGCATTTCGTTTCTAGCTGCCCAACTGAACTATCTTTTAATTGAAAAATAGTCAGTATTTAAGTAGATCTTGAGACACAGTCTGTGGTTCACACTCTGGAAGAAGTCTTCAGGAAATCACTGCGTTTCAAACTGCCTTCATAGACCCAAATTGTAAGGTTTTATTGACTCTTATGCTCAGTGTGATGGAAAGCAAGACCTAAACCAAGGGTGGCTGTGCAGAGCCATAGTGCAATGCCAGTGCTGAAAGCGCACTGGGACCAGCCCTGTGTTCCTGCCTCCAAGCTCAAGCCAGACAACCCTGGGTGTACCTGGTGCTCTTGCCTTGTCCTGCTTCTTTTTAAGTGAATCTCACCCACAAAGAAATAGTGATTTTCTTTTTTCTTAATTCTGCCTACAAAGAGCTTCTCATTTTTTTTTTAGTCCATTAACAAATATTTCTTGGGATCTATTAACATGTCAGTATGGAATACCTTTCTCTTCAAAGTTCAATATGACTTAACTCTGTTTTAATCATATTGCAATACTACACTTCACAGCCTGCAGCTTCAGTGAAACTTTGCCTTTGATTAGTACCCATACACAATCACGGTGTCATTCAAAAAATTCAGTCCTGCTTTGGGTTTCATAAATTCTTATGCCTTTGATTTACCTGGTGTGTCTACATCAATCCAAAAAGGAAGACTCTGCTAGCAGGGTAAGGAATGAAATGTTTCAGTATCAAGTTGTGCCAGCACATAGCTGTGCCAGGAGGTGCTCTACCTGACAGGAGATGCATTTGCTTCTTCCTGGCAATGAAGCTTGTCAACGTTAACGGTAATACTGGCTCAGTCAAATTCTTGGTACACTCAAGGTGAGTCCTGTTCTGACAGCCTATGAGAGATAACAGACTTTTATGCTTCCAACTTTTCTCTGGGTGACTGTTTCTAGCTTGGTAGTGCCCATAAGGAAGATCTCTTATGCCACAGTCTTGTCAGAATTGCAGTCTTTCTGAAGCTCTACTGACTGCCTTTTGGGGAAGGGCAAGAGTACCTTTCTGTCATCCATTCTGGGTCATTCGTACCACCAGGTGTGGAGAAAGAAGTCAGGGACTGAAAATCCTTCTTAGAAGTGCAGATTCAGATAAATATTTTATCTGGGTTTTGGGGTGATATTTTATGCATTTATAAGGACATTTGTGAGTGATGTAAGAAAGTTTCAGTATACTAAATCTATTGTTTCCATCTGATAAATCTCATATCACTGACTTCATTACTGGAGGTGACAAAACTAAGATTATATGTATAAAAGTAGCTGCTGAGAATTCTGTTGTCTTTTCCAATTCTATTTCTATGCAGAAGCATATTTTAATACAATTTAAGGTGCTATAGTCCTAGGAGCATGAACAAGATGGATTCACTAATTAAATGGAAATAAGATCCAGCCTGCTATCTCTAAAATACGAGAGATCGCTTAATAACTGCCTGCTTGTCTTTCTGCTGTTAAAGAGATTTATCATTTGGAAGTGCTTGGGGTCTGTCTTCGCATATTCTGTCAAAAAAAACCCAGAAAAATATCTCACCTGTCTTCTAAAAAGACACTGTTTGATTTTTTTTTTCATTTATTTTTTTTGTAGCATCTACCAGGCATTGCCTAGGTCTGCTTAGACATTTGTTGCCTTTTCCCAGTTTCTTTACTAGAGTTTTTTTATTTCCATTTCCAAGTCAGAGTTGCTGCAATGCGCTCTATGTAGTGCAAGTGCTCAAAAGCATTAGGAATGTGCTGCTTGTGCAGAATGCCGCTGCCTGCCTGTGAAATGGTATTAGACACAGCGAATACAGTATATTGATCCTTTGGCATCTATATCAGCTTCCTCTTTGTTTCCAAGTATAATTTAAGTCCTAGTTTTTTACCTGGTTGGATCCTGAAAGGTTACTGCTTTTGTCTATATGAATTGCTATAGCAACTGTGGTGCTGGAGCAAACAGTCATGAGCTTTAACAGCCTGGGGGGCAGCAGAAGAACACTTAATTTAGAGACCTTCATCTCTAAAATCTAGGTTGTTTTACCAGCTTGATTGGGCTATATTTTCTGTACTTCAGCATGACTTACTTTTTAACCTGTGGGCTACAGAATACCACTTTCTGTGTGGCAGGGAGGGAAGTGATATGAGTTTATGCTTGTTCATTTTAGGAAGCATTATATTTTTTCTCCTTTGAATAAACACCATGTTTAAAAAGTCTAGAATGAAACCCCAAATATATATTGGCTGACATGCATAACTCAATGTAAAGGCTGTGTTCTTATACTTTACTGGAAGACTATGGCTCATGTCTGAGGAGAAGATGAGACACTGAGCATTATGATATAGCATTTGCTTATGCTAAAACTGAATTTGGCCTGTTGCACGGTGCCATAGGTGTTCTTGTGCCTCAGCCCTAGCACTGCTAAGGGGCTGCTCTTTGCAGTTCTGTAATCTTTCACATCACCTCTGGAGGCAGGGTTTTCCTGTTGTTCTCACGTCTTTGTTTATTGTTCCCATGGCCTTGCACCTATAACCCCAATAATGCTATATGGCAGGTTTTCATTGGAAGCCATTACCACTGGTGTGAAAACCAGCTCTTTCCACAAACCTTTTCATACCTCATTTTGTAGATGTTAGTTTATATTAGAGACAACTAAAATTAGCCCACAACAAAGCAGTATTTACTTAAAGCAGTATTTGTACACTAAATGCTATTAGTATTTTAAATACTAAAATATTATCCAATAATATACTTGCACAGAGGTTAATGACCAATGTGCAACACTTTATCTAATTACTATATTCAGCCGTAATCATACCACAAAGAGGAACACCAGAGAAGGAGTCTGAGTTGATCCCATTGAAAAAAGTGTATAATAAATAGTGGGAAACATGCCAAAACCCATAATAATCTTTCTCTTTATCCTCACCATTGCTGCACAGGAGAGAGCCTCCGGAAGACACTTATCTGGGTATCCCACCACTGTTATTCCTAGCTACCCACAGAGTAGTTTTTTTTTCTTTTCTTTCTCTGTGTTCTCAGTGGTAGACCCTACTGATAACACTCTGTGCGTAAGAGCCTTTTCCAACATCCTGTGTGCAACAGCCTCAACTGTGTGAATCTATGAATTATGTGCTTGAAACTAGGAAGGTAGGAAAAGTCACAAATGGTAGTATTGCAGATAAACCACGTGGCATTTTGCTGTTTGTCAGCAGGTCAGACTCATGCTTCAGCTTGTAGAGCAGAAATCAGTGGCTACTCGTATTTTATGCCACAAATACCTGGCCTTAAGTAACACGCAATTTAAATACAGATAATGACAGATATAGAGTTGGTCATTTGACCAGTGCTTGCAAATATCTACCAGCTATAACAGTTTCACCTGCCATACTGCATATATTTTTATCAAAATTGGTGCAGCTGGGAATCTTCTTAATGGGAAAAGCTGAGTGTCAGAGCCCTTGTTCTCGATAGAAAAAAAGGCATCCAAGTCTGGTGCCTTTAAACACTCAAAGATGTTTGTGATCACACCTTACATTGTTCTGTAACACTCTTAACATGATTGTTCAGTGATACTGCTGACATAGCTAATGAAATAACGGAAAGCATCAAAGTGTATTCTGCAGTTTGCAGGGGGCTTGTGAGATTTATTTTTTTTGTCTTCTGCATAAAGCTTTTCCAATCTGACTGCTCCATGACTGTATTCCATGTGTTTTACCAGGACTTTGGGATTTTTCCTGATTACACAGCTGAGAAACAGCTGCATCCATCCCCAGAAGTTTGAAGCCAAGTTTCCCAGTAGTCTGAGTACCAAAACCAGGCTTCTGTCCACTCACCTTCTGACAGGTATGGCTTTAGGTGACAATTTCTGTAAAACATATTATTGAAAATACTGCCTTACCCTTCACCTGATTTATTTTTATCAGTGAGACAATTTTAAACAGGGAAGGACATTCTCATGTTCTTCAAATGAATGATGGCTACCTACATTCTTCCTAGAACAGAAAATATTAAAAAGTTACAAAGGGAGCTGAAATGACCTCCCCAAAAGCAATCTTATGTGAATCTGGAATATCCAGAGATGGCACTGAGCTCTTAACTCACATGTCCTTGACTACCTGCCTGCAGAGGGATGAGTTAAGCCCCAGAAGTCACTCAACTTTAGCCTTTAGCAACCTCCCATTCATGTCTCCTTATTTAGAAACCCTTTAAGGGTTTTTTTCACAATCCAAATGTTAAAAGAATAGGATATTGTGATACAGCTAGCAGGGCTATGGCTCCTGTCAGAAAGAGGTCTTGGCTCCCTGTGCAAAAAGCATGGAATGGGAAGAAGAACGAGTATACTATTCTTGCTGGGGTAAAGTCAATTTTCTTCAAAGACGCTACTATGGGGCCACATTTTGTATTTGTGCTGGAGACGGTGCTGGAGAGTCAACAATGTTTAAATTAATGCTGAGCAATGCTTTCGCAGAGTCAACGCCTTTTCTGCTCCTCATACCACCCCATCAGTGAGCAGAATGGAGGTGCACAAGGAGCTGGAAGAGGGCACAGCCAGGACAGCTGACCCCAACTCACCCAATGGTTATTCCATATCATATGGCATCATGCTCAGCATGTAAAGCTGGGGAAGAAGGAGAAAAGAGAGGGAGGTTTGAAGTTATCATAGAATGGGTTGGAAAGGACCTCAAGATCATCTAATTCCAGCCCGCCTGCCATAGGCAGGGATGTCTCACACTAGACCACGCTGCCCAAGGCTATGTCCAACCTGGCCTTGAACACTGCCAGGGATGGAGCATTTACTACTTCCTTGGGCAACCTGTTCCAGTGTCTCATCACCCTTACAGTAAAGAATTTCTCCCTTATATCTAACCTGAACTTCCCCTGTTGAAGTTTAAAACTGTTACCCCTTGTCCTATCACTTCAGTCCCTGATGGAGAGTCCCTCTCTGGTGTCCTTATAGGCCCCCTTCAGATAATGGAAGGCTGCTATGAGGTCTCCATGCAGCCTTCTCTTCTCCAGACTGAACAGCCCCAACTTTCTCAGCCTGTCTTCATACAGGAGGTGCTCCAGCCCCTTTGTTGTCCTCATGGCTCTCCTCTGGACTTGCTCCAACAGCTCCACATCCTTCTTATGTTGACAACACCAGAATTGTACACAGCACTCCAAGTGCGTTCTCACGAGAGCAGAGTAAAGGGGCAGGATCACCTCCTTTGTCATGCTAGTCACACTGAGTGATGGTGCTTGCTTTCCCAAGTAACCATCAAACGTGATGGATCCCTGCTTTCCCAGAGACAGCTGAACACCTGCCTGACCATGGGAAGTGGTGAATTAATTCCTTGTCTTGCTTTGCTTGTGAGCAGCTTTTGCTTTACCTGTTAAACTATCTTTACCCCATCCCATGAGTTTTACCTATTTTTTTTTTTTCCCAGCTGTGTCCCCCATCCCACTGGGCAAGCAGAATGAGCAAGCAGCTGCGTGGTGCTTAGTTGCCAGCTGGTGTTAAACCATGATACAGAAAGAGTCCAAGACAATTCTAGTTTTACAGTCTCCTTTTTCAGCTTGCAAACTGGAGATAAGAGCAGACAGGCTTTATGGTGGTGTGGAGAAATCAATACATTTTTATTGATTCTTGTAGCTGCAGAACTCTCACCCAGCACAAGCATAGGGGTCAGAGTATGAGAACATGACTGTCCTGCTACACTACAAATGTGCTCCTCAGAAATTGTGCTATTTGATTCACCAAGGATGAAGTCTGCACTATTACATGACTTCAACAACAGCAGCTGACCCAGGATCCCCCCCTCAGCAGGGGAAGTTAGGTGCTGAAAATTATCCACTGCACAGGTCAGAAACTACAAAAAAGCTAGTGGCAGCTGCAGCTGAAGGTACAGCTTCACATACGGAATTTTCTTTTAAAAAGACTATTTTCAAACATTTACACAGACCCTATTTGAAACAATGCATATTACTCCAAAAGAAAGAGGTCCACAAAGTTGCTTGTGAAGAATATCACAGAAGTAGAAAACATCAAAACAAAACAGCTCAGAAAACTAGCTCAGAAGTGGATTGGTCAAGAAAGAATGAAATTAAGAACTTAAGGAACAAGCATCTGATTTTGAAACAAAAGGAACTGGGGAAAAAAAACACAACAGTCAAAATGAAATGAAAATGAAATTAGTGATATCTTGAGTGTAAAAAATAATTGAAGCAGAATTTTAAGTTTTACATTTAGTTTACTTTTTTATAAATCCTCTAAAAAGATCAGTGAGAGTTTTCCAAAGTTGTTTTGATTTTGCTGAAACATTAATTTCTTAAATTGGCATTTTCATCTGGTAGGAAATTTCTGACCTGCTTTGACCCTACCAAGAAGATGTTTGTTAGTGAAGTATGAGACTCTGTCACCATTTTCAGTTGCTACAAAGCTGCCAAAATGGAGTGAAACTTACTGGAAAGTCATTTTAATATTATGGCTCACCTTTGCAGGTGACATTTTATAGTTGATTTGATTGTGCAGCAGTGGACCTGACTTTTGTGTCATGTCTTTCATTCCCCATTTCTTCAGCAGAGTCCATTATCACTTGCTCCAAATTCCTTCGACTCTTCTTTTTGACTTTGTGCTACTTTCCACTTCATTCCTGGACTGCACCACCTAGCACCCTATACCTGCTTTTGATGTCACCAAATAGGGACAATAACTATAAAGTTATTTTCCTTTACAAGTCAAACCTGGAAGGTCTCTCTTTATTCATTCTATTTCCATCGCCAATGTAAGTGTCCTTGTTGTTTTTCCCACTAGTGAAGAAAGGGCAAATGTCATTTTCACTGAAGCAAAGACTTTGCTTTGAAGCAGTATTGATTTTTTCTTTCCCCTTCTGAAGTTTTGCCAGGCTCCATAAAAGCATGTCTCTTGTTCAGAAAACTCTTTGGGTTGAGAGACAACAGGGGCAGCAGAACCAGCAGGGTGCAGTGGGAAGTTAGGGCATTTGTTGGAGAATGACAATTATGACAGCAGATAGAAAGAGGTCACTTTATTTTTGCCTGTACTGTGAGAATAATTGTGGATCAGAACAAAGCCAAATGCGAAACACAGCTTTAATACTAACTTATGATTGCTCTTTGTCTAAACCTGAATGTGAACATTTTTCTAGGGTTCAGGTGTTAGCGGCAGGATGCTAAGACCACCAGAAGCAACAGCTTGGCTAAGCTTAACCATAAAGATGAGAACATCATGACTTCCTGGCACAATGATATAAAGATGTGAGACTTACACTAGACTGTATTGGCGCATCATCATCATATGGACTTGCAGAGAGCTTCTTCTGAATGCAGGTCCAGTGCTACAAAATAACTCATGTTTAAGAGAGCTGAACTTTTGTAGAACCAGCTTATGCAATGAAGCAGTAGTCAAGCACATTTATTAAGGTCAAGAAAGTGTCTTGCTTTCACCAAGATGTCTCTGTATTGCATAGATTTCTTGAAGTCTATGATCATGTGCACATATTTAGCATCCCTGCGCTGGAGAGTATTTTTAATGTGAAGATGGGTGCTGGCTTTATGTCTCACTTAAAGGTGGTGCCTCCCACTGCCTCCAACACTCCTCCATGGCATTTTGTTTGTGCTGATTCAGAGGACTATTGTGTCACTTATTGAAACATCAATGTCACTTTTTGCCATGCTTCTGTATTTCTCAGAGCTGTCAAGCTGGGAGACCAGATCTTCCAAAGCTCATTAGATAAACAGCCGCTGCTGATACTGCATGTAAAGGTACAGCAGCTGCCTTTTGCAGAGCAGGTCAAGGAATAATTGCAGTAGATTCTCCTATGGTTCTCATTTTTTCTGGTAAAATTAGTACTACTACCAGGAATTAAGTAACAGTAAGAACTATTCCTAATGCCAATGAGTGTGGTTTCATGCTCTAAAGAAATAAATTAACCTGGTGCCCCCTCTTATTACCTTTTCGTATTCTGTTCCATCTCACAGTCAGAAAGTTCTTTAAAACCTAAAAATCCATAAAATGGCTTCCAAATTCTCAGCTATTTTGAGAACTGTGCATATGTGACAGCTGGAAATGAGACTTTTTGAGCACCTGTGAAAAAAACCGTTATCAACAGCAACAAGAGGGTTCTGTTGATTAAAGGATGTTTTCTGCTATTCATTTATAAGGGAAGTGATTCATTAAGTGTGGTCTGAAAAACCTCTTCATACTGAATAAAAGGAAAATGTTTTGTGGTCACTGGGGCTTACACGAATAGCTTGAACATGCCCACCCCACCACCATCGCCCCTTTGATGCTGACCTGCATTTCGTACATTAGCGCTGCTCCAGCTGGCAACGACTCTTGTCAATGTAATTCAGCCTCCCTAGCATAACCATCACTAGCTGCTGCTTTTTCTTCCCCCTACAACGATCCATATCCACCAGTAAAATTTTGTACGCTTTGTGTATGGATAGGAAGTATCTTAAAACTGCAATGCCATGCATAGGGGTAGAAAAGCATAACTGATACTGTGCCCATCAGGACCCAAGCACAGCAAATGATAAATACACGGAAGCTATTTCATATCTTTGGTCAGCTTTGACTTTGCAGTTTTCTGCAATATATTTCAGGGCACATCACATTGTTGACTTCTGCACCAGTGTTACCTGCTCAGTGTACATTTGTTTTCTTTATTTGTGCCCCCTCCTGCTGTTTTTTCTGACAAGCCTGGGATCTGCAAACTGCTTTCCCAGACCTTTAAGTAACAACCCATCATCAGCTGTACTGTGTGTGGAAAGCTGCAGCTTGAATTTGTTCCCACAAAAGGCACATCACAAGACCTGCCTAATCAGCAGTTACCTAGTTTGCTCACACCAGACAGAGTCAATTTACAGACCATGCCTGCTGTTGACCCTGCTGTCTGCCCGGCATTATTGCAGTCTGCCTCTACTTCCTGAAATTAAATGTTAGCATTTTTAATTGCTGGGTTTAACCCTTGCCTAATTGGGCACAAGCTCATGCTGTTACAGATCTCTCCAAGGCAAGCAAGAGGGAGTGCATGTGAAGAAGCTGGAGTAGGGTTTCTGGCAGTAAGAAAATGAGTTTATGTCATTCAGGTCCTGTCCATCTTCTATAGATGATTGAACGGTGGTGAAAAAGGTCAGGTACTGCTGTCATCTCTTTTCCCCTGCTCAGTTCGCACACTCCATCATGCTGCAGAGACTCCAGCTCTTGGGAAGTGATGCTTCATAGAACTGCCATTTTAATTCAAAGCAACTCCAAGGTTGCTACTTGTTCATGTTGCAGCTGACTGAGTTTGTAAATGTTGGAGGATATATCTCGTGGGTAGGCATTTCAGGTTTACATGTGATAAGTGCTCGGTGCTGGTATTACAGAACATGATGTTTTATTGCTGTTCTTTCTTTACTTTCTGTTATTGAAGACATATGCAATAAAACTGGTTCATTCAGAATAATAGCTGCAGTGTAATTTTGCAATAATTTTGAAAAATATAGGCTATCTTTCTATATGTTACTTAAAGGTATCACCAAATTTGACTAGAGGAAATACAAGAAAAAATATTTTTTTTGTAACCCAAAACCCAAAGACTGGTGAAATTATTAGCATTTCTTTGACTTTTAATGAGACCATTTTTGTATGAAACTATCTCTAGTTGATCCAATCTTAAAAAAAATTTCCCACTGTCACTGTTTAAACCCAGCCAGTAACTAAGTACCCACTCCCCAGGGTTGGATGGGGAGGAGAATAAAAAGAATGCAAACCCTGTGGGTTAAGAACAGTTTAATAATTGAAATTAAGTAAAATATAATGCTAAAAGAAATAATACCAATAATACCAACGATAACAATACTGCTAATACTAATAGGAGACAATAATAAAAGGTAAATAAAAAACTCAACACAAAAATGATTCACAGTACAATTGCTCACCACTCACTGACCAATACCCAGCCTAATCCAAGCAGTGATTGGCCCCTTCCAGGTAACTTCCCCCAATTTAGATACTGAGCACTCCTTGTTCAGGTTAAGTGCTAATTCACAACAACTAAAACATTGATGTGTTATAATTATTCACAGACTAAATCCAAAACACAGCACTGTGCCATCTACTAGGAAGAAAAATAACTCTATCTGATTTGAAACCAGGACACACAGAAGTACAGCTTATTCCACATAGTTAGCTCTATACGCTGCCAAAGATTTGCAGTCTTAAAATTATAAGTTCAGCTCCTTATATTATGATCAGATTTTTCTATCCATAACCAAGCTCTGACCAGAGCAACACAGAGCTGGGAAGAACGTTCAAGGAACAAACTCAGCACCTACCTGTGTGGTTATGGATGGATCACCAACCACAGAAATGATGAAGCTGAAGTAGCTACAGATGTGCTTTAGCTTGAAAACAAGCACCTGAATACTCCAGCCACTGTCATCTACTGTGGATCCGCTATGACACCTATGAGTTACAGTCAACAGCAAGCCAATGGTTCAGATTAAAATTTAAAGCTCAGAAAATGTTTGCTTGTTTTTTCTTGAGATTTTACCAAGATTCAATTTGCAGCTTCTATTTCTTTATCACACCAGACCACATACCAAGGTCTGTTACCATCATGACAGTGACAAAAACCTGAAATGAGCTCTTTGGTTGCTCCCTGCTGCTGCATTTCAGTCTGATGCCTGCAAATGCCATGTGGAAGTGTCCCCAACGGACTCAGCTGTGCTATGGCCACTTACCCTTATGAGCCTCCAGCAAGAGTTGCTTCCTAGTGCCAGTGTTGCCTTTCCATAATTTTTCTTGACTTTCCAGTGAGACTTCAGCACTGCCAACACAGCTGATGGAGCTATGGATGCCACAATATGCAATAATCATTGTACAGTCCTATTGTACTCCAGTGTGACTTGCAACGATGAAGTAAAATCATATATGTGTAACAGCCTCAGAACATCCTATGGTTCTGTGACTAACATCAACAAGGCAAAGACATTTTTAAACTCAGAAGTTGAACAAGAACATTCAAGATTTCCCGTTTCATTAGCATATAAGAATGAAGAGGGAGAGCAGATACTAACGCAAATCTAAGTACAGAGACTGTGTGAATGCCAGCAGAGAAATTCCTGTTGTCAGTGATGAAAGACAAGCTGTTTCCTAGAAGTGCTCTTTATTAACTTTGTGAAACCTAAACAAAGCTCCAGGTTCTGCAGGTAAGCATGCTGCACAAGCTCCTTACCCCTTCTCCTCAGAAAATGCCATCTACAATGCAAGACTGAAGCTAGTGACCCATAGGTAACAGTCACAGTATCAAAAAAGCTTATTTTTTTGCTGATGAGATGTGAACCATATGTAATCATACCAACCCTTAATCCAAAAAATTCTACTATAAACCAAAGTCTCCTTTGTCTGGTATCTAGGTTAACTAGATGATAAGTTCTTGGCAAACTCCTTAAATAAATGAAAGAGTTCCTAGAAGATATTACAGTCAATGAGTCTCATGAATGCTCACAGCTGTTCTCTGAAATTCAGAATTTTCTAGCTTTGACCTCTGATCCAAGAAACCAGCTTTACAGAAGCCTTATGCATCAACTGGATACACATGCAGTTGATGGTGATAGCACCACAGGTAGTTCCTGTTAGCCGGTACTTTCCATATTGATCTCTCCTCTAAATGGATAATGTTTAATAGTTTCATAGGCAATGAAGCCATCAATATCTCTGGTTTTATACTTCCTTGACCTCAGCATGTGGCAAATACTGCTATGAGTTTTATCTTTTTTGTTCTGTTTGTTTTTAGTTTTTCAGTTAATCTGATGGCAACACATAGCATGAGGTTCAGAGATCTGAAGGAACACAGCCAAAGCATTCATGTAACAACTCACTAAGACATAAGCAATCACATTTTGCATAGCTCTCTTCATACTAGTGATGATTTACAAGATAGCAATTGGTTGTCCCTCCAGGAAAGCACGTTTAAAACTATTTAAATTAAATGTTGCACTAAAGCATGTTTCTAGAATTACTGTGGTCTTAAGAGATTGTCAAGTAGATGTCAGAGACCACATAGAAGTCTAAAAATACTCACTAAGCCCTTCAGATACTTGACATTGATGTGTCTATTGTCCATCTTCAAGCTCAACACAGGGTTAAAATAGTGCAGTTCACAGTGACATTGTAACTAGAGGCTGCTAACTGACCAAAATAATTTCTTAACGCTGCTTACAACTAACTGCCCTTTTGCTTTTGGGCAGTTTTTGAAAAATACAATTCTCATCCTTTTCACATGTGAACTCTTGCTGTTCCCACAATCTCTTATAGTCCTTAGACAAAAGGTTTGAAGCCTACAAACACACCCAAAACTAGGATAGATGTCTGACTACATAATTACTCTGCCACACCAGAATAGGCAGCTAGTCTTTTTTTGTTAAATATAGATACTGTGTGTTAAGTATATATAAACCCATACTAACTTCTGAGAAGAATCAGCCTACTTGATCAAAGAAGCTCAAACTGGCAAAAGATAGCAGTCTTGCCAAGTGCTACAAGAAGTCTCTGTTTCCACTGGTGAGCCAGACTGCTTAGTAGTGGTTTAATCACCAGTTTTCACTCTTCTGGGCTGATCTTTCTCCTTCGGCAATTCTTCCCTGCTTTCTCTTCCCTACAGAATTCCTCTATTCTGCATTTACACTTTGCCAACTCAGTACTAACAAAGCTTATCCCTCACAAAGTAGTATCACATGGAATAAGATAATGTTGTGGAACTAGCAATTATTGTAAACTGTATAGCTGTGCCTTATCTATAAAGAACCTTGGAGCTATTTAGAGAGATGGGCGAAATAAGAAGAAAACCTTCAGCCCATCTAGCCATCCCAAAGCAGGACCCATTGTGAAATGCATTCTATACTACAGAAAATATATGGAACCTACTCCAGCTTTAGCTATGCTTCTATGCTTACCACTGGAAAGTCGCTAGTTTTTAAAGCGAGGGTTTTTCATTACTTCAAACTGCTTCAGAATATTTGCTATGTATTCTTATCACTGCTGGTCTTATTCCCTTAGCCAAAGGCACTATGGTAATAAAATCAACAATAGGTGTGAAAAGCAATCATTCTGCTCTGTGCAACTAAAAAAAAAAAAAAAAAATTAATTATGAATAGTATACACATATAAAAAGAAATGCTTTACCTCATAGAAAGGTTTCAGGCTTTCAGAGTTAGTTTTGTCTG
Organism: Psilopsiagon aymara; assembly: GCA_024733675.1. Classification (NCBI taxonomy): domain Eukaryota; kingdom Metazoa; phylum Chordata; class Aves; order Psittaciformes; family Psittacidae; genus Psilopsiagon; species Psilopsiagon aymara. The sequence continues at coordinate 46,686 of JANRGW010019091.1, read as the reverse complement.
AAGTACACACAGCATTTTTTGGTCACCTACTTCCAATTCCCTCTCAGTCAACAGGGAAAACCATATACTAGGAGACAGTGATATATCCAGTACTAAGATTCCCCTTCTTATTAACTTCAGATGAGATCTAGTCAGCTTCCTTATGCTAGGCAACTAATATTGGTAGCTAAATTTAGAGAGGAAGAATTTCACCCTGATAAACTTTTACACCCAGCCAGAGAACTACAGCAAAACCACCTCATTCAATCACATCCAAACTGTCAAGCTCTCTTTTTGCTCTTTAAGAAGGGAGGCAAATGGCTGTTTCAAGTAGAAGATTCTAGTACTGTTTCAACAGTAGAAGATTGGGTTTGATGCTTCACATCTGTAATTTGTTCCTTTCTGCTTTGGAAGGCATTCATCCTTCTCAGGTGCAGCCAATAGAGATTCTGCTATTTACTGCAGTAGGGTCAGCAGGAGCTCAGCTCTGTGCAATAGCTGTAACATAGATGAAGGCACCATGACAAAGCCTTCTTCAGAACAAAAGCCTTAGTGTCTGTGCAGCCAGAAGAAATATATCAACACTTTTCTGAAATGTGGCCATCAGCTAGAAACTATTCATAGCCTTTTTAAGCTAGCAAGAAGCGGAGTTTACAAGCCACTGCTTCTTTCTGGATGCACATGCTTGGTTTAGCTTGAGGTCAGCTTTTGTCTGCTTTGTATCTCCAGCATCTTTCAAAGGGAAAAATTACAGCCTAGCATGTGTGTAAGGGTAATTCAGTGATGGCTGTGAGCTTCCTGGTACATGCCTGTCATTACTGACTGAGCAGGTTTTTGCACCTGTCCACAAGCAACCGGGATTCTCCATTCTAGATGCTAGAGATAATAGAGTAGATGAATTTCCATTCTTCTGTGGCTGGGAGTTCGTAAGTTAATAGAAGAGCTCAGTCTTCAGAGCTCTTCTGAACCCAAACACTACTTTCTGATGAAAGATTGATAAAAATAAGCAAGGAAAACAGAGATTTAAATTATTTCAAATATTTTCATTTGTGTGAGATAGGAGTAATGATGTGAGATGGCATGAAGAAGAATAAAATTGTGCTTATCACAGAAAGCATTAAAAAAAACTTAAAGGGAGTAAGAAAAAAACCCCAATCAGAAATCACAACTGAAAGGATTTGGATAATATACTTTTGGAGTAAATGATGAATGAATTATAACAAACTGCATCTAACAGTAGCCCATACTGAAGTAACTCAATAAAAACAGTTTCTAGTCTTAAAATAAAAACCCTGAATTGAATTGTAGAATGAAATTAGGAGAAGCATGGGACAAAGAGGAACTCACATGCAATACCACAACACAGTCCAAATTCTATTTCCCAAGTAGCCCTCTTAGATTGAAGGTAAACTGTATTGTTGAAAAAGGATTATTTGTTGCTTTTTTAGACGAAGTTAACAGAATCTCAAATATACACCCATTGTCAGTATTTTATCAAATGTAACAATATCTATTCCTTCTTCTGTCAAACATAGAAGAATTTGCCAAGTGTTTTCACACTTCCTTGATGTGTATCAGAGCTACAGTTGGGCATGTTTTTCTGGAGAAGTCTCCTTTTGTGAATTTAACCCTACCCTTGCCTCCTGCAGAAGGAAAAAGGAAAATTCCAAACACAGCTCCTGGCTGCAGCAATCAAGGTTGTATCCTTTCCTGGGTTCTGGTGAGCCTTCAGAGAATCAAGATACCCAAATATGCCTACAGGAAAAAAAAAGAAAAATAACCAAAACCAAAAACCAAACCAACCAACCAAAAAACCCCAACAAACAAAACCCCCAAACCCAGCTTTCTGTTTAAATTCTATTACATTTTCTGATCATAGACACCAAAGTCATAATTCCTGAGAAGAAATCAATGGTTTTTGTTTTCATCTTCTATAAAGATTGTAGTATGCTTACTGCAGTTACTGACTGTTTAGAGAAAAATATATTTATGACATACTGATGAACATTAATGAAAAAAAATCATATGGTTTAACCTGGGAATCTCTACTAGCTGGCCAATAGTAATTGGGTTTGGATATTACTTACCTTTTTTAGTGAAGGTCCATGTCTCCACTTTCAAGAAGTTGATCTAGACTTACCTGTATGCAAATGAGAGCAAAATTTATTCATCTGTGTAGACAAATTTCACACAGGAGTAACCTTGTGAAAAGTAGAGAAACAACACTGTACAATCATGTCCTTATAATCAATCAGTAAAATATTTCATGACTTATTCTGAAAATGTATATAGTGACAAATGAACAATATATTATTTTTAGGTCCTTTCATACAGACTTCGTTGCCTTAAATTGCCATCAAAGCTGTTTCTACAAATGGATAGATTAAATAGGTATGTTGTACACCTCACTCTCCCAAACTGTCTCTTGCCAGAAGGTTCTATTCTTCCCCCTCTATTTTATGTTGTACTGGGTGTGGCCCATGACTGCTTTGCAATCACAAGTTTTCTTTCTCTGTCCTTCACACCCATCCATGAGGTACAATCACACTCCAGCCCAGAGCCATGTGGCCACGCTGATCCAGTGCTGAGCCAAAGCTCACAAGACCTGCTGAAAAATAAGGTATATTAGTTGATTTTTGCAGTTAACCACAGTGATGTATCTTTTTGGGAAGGACCTGTCTATATTCAGCCACCCAGTGTGAATACTTGAACATGCTCCTCTTTGCAGAAGTACAGATGGATAAATAACTCAAGAAAGTCTGGAAACATTCAGAAGCTCTTTGAAGCCACTGTCATAGCTATTCAACTTTTATACGGACCTCACAAGAGTTTATACAGATATCTGAACTGATGAACTGATCCTTTTTTCAGTAAAGTCAACAGCACAATTCTCATTAACTTCGACGGCAACTGAATAAAATCACTAGATGCAAAATTTATTTATTTATTTTGAATAATGCAGTTAAAGTATTATCAGCTCACACAGTCTTTCACAAACCTTTTGTTAATTGAGCTCTAGTATTTCACCTCTGGTTGCCAGTACTGACAACTTCTGTTTGAAAAAAAAAGTTACTGATTCTTACAGCTGTAAAGCAGAAAACCTGAACTGTAACTGCCCAACTCTATAGACTTAAAAACTCCTCATTAATTATTTATTTAAATGGCATCATTCTAAAGCTAAGCTCATAAACACTGAGTGCCCGGCACTGCTGGGACTAAGAAGGGAAAATTCATATGACAGCAAAAATCCAGCTATTTCTGTCCTGAATTTACAGCAAGTGTGTGTCTCAGTTGTACATCTCTCCCCTTTAAGAATGAAGCAGAGCAGAGCAAAGCAGGCTTACCACTGCTGTACAGCATGATTGTGCCTGTGATGTATTGGTCACAGATTTGAGGATCAGACAGAACTGAGTGTCCCTTGTTGAAAAGATTTTAGCATAAAACTTAGCTTCATGTTAAGGCTGCAAACTGTGGTACAAACCTTCTATTCTCACCAGCGTAATTTCTAGGGATTTTTGTTGTTGTTGTTGTTGATATTTTGTTTGGTTTTTTTTTTTTTTTTTAATATGTAAAAGGCAGTTTTCTTCTAAATTTTGGACTTACATACAAATAACTCTAAGTATATTTTAAAGCAGTCATACCTGATAGTGCTTATAAATCAGGTAGTTGTAATAATTTCTGTGAGGAGGTGTTCATGTGGATGAGAAGATAAGAAAAATTGGACAGTGAGATGAGCCATGATGAACGTTAAAGGTCCAGAAGCTGATCGATAGCTGGTGTAAATTGTAAGGGCTTCAATGATTTCAATGGTCCTACGATAGTAATTCAGCTGGTGTTAAAAATATGTCATCAGCTGAGCATCTGGTCAATAACAGTGGAGAATGCAGAATGAGGTACAGGTGTTACCCCCACACTGAGTAATTGCATTTACCATTGAATTGACTGTACATGGTGCAGAAAGATTTATTGGTGTTTTCTGAAATCTCTACTCGCTGTAGCAGTGCACGTGAGTACACACGTGGAGAGAAAGATGTATATATATATATTTATAAAAAAGAAAGCAGTTTCTGTGACAAATAAATACTTAACATGGCTTTTACTTCTGTGATGGTAATTTTATTTTAAAAACATTTCAAGATACTATATGAAAATTACGTGTCCAAATTTGTAGCACTCGCGTGAAGTTTTTCATTTGTCCAAGTAGCAAGGGAAACTGAACTCAGAATAGGCTTTAACCCACAACTTATATACAACACTTAAATTCCTCTTAGAAATTAAAGCTTATTACAGAAATTATAGTTTCTCATTTATATAAATTACTGAGAACTGTAATATCAACAAAAAGCAATGAAGCCAGGTTGCACATAAAAATCTACACATCCTAGGTCACTCTCAATTTTTTTTCAAAACGTTTTCCACCAGATAAAATTCATTACCTTGTTCTAATCATTTCCCATTTCATAAAGTTTTCACTGAATCTGTAAATAAAAAATAAATTATATAATAGCATTAACAGAACCTAATAGAAAAGGGACTTTGCTAGTGGCCAGTGATTAACTGGTGTGCAGTTCTCTTGAATATCTTATGAAATGCCACTGATTACTGGTCTCCATACAAACATATTGATGTGCCAGAAAATAAGACAAATTAGAATGTTTGGAGTAAAAGCAAGTTCACTATTTTAAAATTGTTCATATTTAGTTGGAGGCCTCAGAAGGGCATCTTAATCTTATTGTATTATTATTATCTCAAACAGAAAAAGAGATTTCAATGATATTTGGAAAAATTCCCTTAGCATACAGACTGAAAATAATGCATAACTGCTGCAACAGATATTTTGACAAGAGCTCTGAATGAAAAATAACAAAACCTCTGCAGGGAGTTTCTCATTAACCTAATTTATTTGGGAGCACATTTTCTCAATAATAATTAAATTATCTAATGTTTGCTTACATTAAAAAGTGATCATCTGTAACAGTTCATTACTGGAAAAAAGGGGGGGTGGGGGGAAAGGCCAATATTTTAAAGTAACACCACAGGAAAAAAAATACCAACAACAACTTACAAACATCAAAGGAATGACATGATGTTTGTCAGCTATGAAGTCAACTGCTTCATCTCTAGTGAAATTGGCAACAGAAATTGCAGCATTTTCTGTGCAGTGGTGTCTTTAAAGCTGTAACATTTATTTGTTAGATCTCTATTCATCTGTTTTTCAAGGTGCTTCAATAACCAAAATATCCAATTATTAAAGTCTTGTGACACAGGAAGCTATGTCTAATACAGACAAAGCAAAATATAACTCTATTTTCTCATGGACCATTGTATTCCGGTAGTTCATGCATACCTTTCCAGTCTTTGGTGGGTGTAGAATACCAGGTATAGCCAACTGAAATACCATCGAGCAAAATGTGGTTTTATCCGCTTTATTTCTCCTAGAAATGTCAGCACAGCACATTATATTGCCTGTAATTTTAATAGCTAAATGAGACAATGACTCCATTGTTATTTTTTTTTTTCTCAAAATGGTAGAATACATTTTCTTAAAAAGGTCTGCAAACATATTTACAAAAGTGTGAACGCAATAAATGCAGGCTTTTTATATTTTTACTGAACTTACAAAGACTGACTGGTTTCCTAATTTTATTGGAAATCTGGTCCAAGGATGATACAAGAAATTAAATATCACACTCAGTTTTGCTTTCCTACAGCCTACTGTGGAAAATAAGTCAAACAGTAAGAATTTTTAAAATAACAAACTGATATTCAATGAAGCATAATGAAGATATTCCAAACCCACTTCCTATATTTTAATTTTGTTTCAGCTTTAAAACATCTCTTGCTCTTTCTTAATGTTATAGTAAAATGTGGGGCACCATCTTACTTTTGGAAAGCCAGCTGCTGTAATGTAATTATAAAGTAGCCACTAAAATATCATTCACAGTATCTGTATCACAGGAATGGACTTTCTTTTTTTTTTCTTTCCAAACAGGCATGATTAAATTTATGTTACTGCCTTCATCTTTCACATTTTAAATACTGTTGGCTGACAGAAATAAAGTGTAGTGTCATGCTTGGTTTACCCAAATCATTTATTTTGTAACTAATAAAAGTAAACAATTACCAGATACTGTATATATAGAGATATATAGATATATGGCCACAATAAACTATAGTAAAGAGTTATTTTGGTTTTGATAAAGTTAAGAAAAGCACATAAAATCATATTTCATGAATATCATGTTTTATGGCCATCAGTATTTTTGTGTTTTTTTGTTTTGTTTCGTTTCATCAACATAGCAAAATACAATCTTCCTATTAAACAATAATTATCAGATGGCAGACAATTTTTTTATTGGTTTACATTGGCAGGTCACAGTCTAAAAGCACAACCACATCAGGCAGAAATTGCACATAGATCATCCTGGATTTTGAAGACTGTTTTTTCTGCTTCTACCAAAAGACCTTAATTTAAAACTGGGGACTGTAATAAGCACTAACGAAATACACTGTTTCTTTGTTTTGGTTTGGTCTTTTTTTAATAGCTAAATGAAATGACTGAAATTGTGGCACTTTATTTTGCTTTCAGCTTCAATTTTAACATCTGCACTTGGAGTTAGCAAACATGCTTTGAACCTCCTAGCAATTGTTTACAAAATTTCAGTCACCCAAATAAAACCCAGGTGATTTTTTTGTCCATCATGGAATACTGCAGATTTATTTCAATTAGGCCTGTTCCTTGGATTATTTTTGGTGCTGGTATTTGTGGTTTTTTAACTTATTCCTGAGAACGAGGGGAGACATGTATAACTATTACATCATACAGTCACATTGTCAGTATTTCTGTGCAAGATGATCATAGCTGGGACTGGCCCATAAATATGCAGTTGTATTAGTTGTAGAAAGCATGTTTACGTCTTCAAAAACCAGACTGATCTTAAGATATTACTCTTTATTTGAGACAGTTACCATTACTTCATTAAAAAATGACAAAACAGCAATAAACATTTTAGCTCTTTAATGAGCAAAGATCAGGTTTTATAGCATTGGAATAATATTTGTTATCCAGATTATCTTTATTTCACTCAGTGACCAGTAATGTGGCCAAGAAGTACAAAGTAATTTTCCATCAAGTAGTATACAATTTTCGTGTGTAATAAGCTTTCGTTCTTGAAAAAGAGTAACTGAAAAGAAACGTTTCTGTTACTGCAGTTAGTTTGTCAGAGAAAGTTCTTTGCATTATCTTACAAACTATCAAAATTGCTAGTAATTTGAAAAAATGTAAAAAAAAATCACATAACTTTAGTCTAATAGAAATATAGTACAGATACGAGAGAAAGTATTTATCAGGGATGTGCTCTTAAGTCCATCTCAATTATTTCTTTTATATAAATGTACATCTGATTACATATACAAACATTTTGAAAGGACCACGATATATAATTATTGGAAAGCAACAGGGGAATGAAAAATTTCTTGTTATTTTAGAACATTCATTTCAAATCACACAAACATATGCAGTATTCAGATTTTAAAATTTCAAGTTGTTGGCTCTCTCCCCATTCTTACACTCTTTTTCTACACTGTTGCCATCTGGTCTAGAGAATTCATTTGAATGGCAAAGCTAATGTATAGCAATTAAACTATTGCAAGTAAACTTTTTAACATGCAACATGAGTTTAAACAATAAGCTGAAAGGTTTAATCAAAGTGGTAACATTGGGGCATTTCTGTATTGCAAAATATCATTGCAATTAAATTTTTTGGACACACTTTCACAATTTGAACTAAATGTATTGTAATTAAATTATGGTAAATCATAAATCCTTCATCAAAGGATATTCCAAGAAAATTATAGTTATGTTAAAGTTAGGAATTATTTAGATGGAAAGGAAAAAGAACACAAATAATAGAGACTTTTTTTGTCTGGGTTTCGTATCAGTGAGGATTCATCACTGTATACCTAAAATGCTATATATACCTTTAAGAACTGTTGCAATTCCTTCTATTTCTGAAGCTACCATGAAATATTTTACTGTAGTTAATTTTGCCCCTTTAAAAAAACTTCTTTAGGTTATTCCAATTGATGGAGAAAGCTTCTATTAAAAACTCCAATGTGATGAGAAGAATTTTAATTACGGCTTAATCAGCAGCACAGCCACCAAGCATATAAATTATCATGCACATCGTGCTAAAAATATCCAGTTTCCTTTATTCCCACAACTTTTATACTGACAGCACTTATGTGATAATGTCGTACCTGCCAGGCTGTAAAACTTCTTAGACTGGCAGATTTCAGCATGAGCCCCTTTCTAAGGCCTTAACAGCATTGGTGCTTTGTGTATTTATTCAAATATGTAAATATGGTCTACACGAGAAAACAGGTCCAAATAAAAATTGATGAAAATTATCTGACATTCCATTAGTGTGTCCCTTGTGCATATTTATAGATTTTTAAAATTATCAGTCATAGTTCTTTCCTGTTTGTGTTGCACATGCCTAATTCCATTATGTAACTTAAATCTTCAAAAAATTAATACTTGAATGTGAATGAAAATATCATTCAGGACAACTGCTTCAAGCAATTGCAAACAGTTGTTTGGTTTGTGGGTTTTTTTGTTATTTTGTTTTGTTTGTTTCTTAAGTTCATTTGTTATATGTACAATTCACTTTTGCAAAACCCCAAAAGTTCTTGATATGTATATTCACATATTATTCCTCCATATTTAAATAGTAAGAGTCTTGTAGGTTGAAAGCCAAGTAATCTTCAGTTATATCACCTACTGTAATCCATCAAAAAATAAAGTTTGTTTCATCTTGTCTGGCTATACCCTGGTTGTTGAGTGTGAATGGGGGTGGGGATGAGGATGGGGCAGAGTATTGTTCTGTCCTCCCGTAAATGTATTGAATGTGTGTAGGGGTTGAATCCCTGGTATAGTGTTGGGGATCATTGTGATGGTGTTAGGTGTCATTAAAGGAATATCATCAGGAGACCTTCTCATAGCTAGCGTGTAGTCTGGGGGACAGGTGGTCCTAAGAACCACCTCGTGTGGATGGATGGACTCACATTCATGATCCAAGTCAGTGTGCTTCATTTGGAGGGACATTATCTCCTCTTCTTGTGCATGGGTAAGATCATTGGTAGTAGAACGTTGTGGGCTACATCGCCTATGAACATCATGTCTCCGCTTGTCTTTTTTGTAGTACAATGCTGCAAAGGCCAAAATGTTCAGAAACAGCAAAGATGCACCAACTGCAATAGTAACACTCAATTCTGTTGAATAGTCCCTTTGATCCACTGAAAATGGGCTTGGTTGCTGTTTGGGATCATCCTGTTTGGCTGTAGGAAAGGCTGAAGTAACAGAAACAGAATTTTTCCTTGTTGGTCTGAAAGTATTATCAGTTGACGGCACTTTAGTTGTGGTAGAGGTATACTGTGAAATGTCATTAAGATTGTGCAGATGAGGTACCAGTTCCAACCAAAGGTTCACTTTGTTGGCCCTATAATGTTCTTTAACTCTTGGCTTTAATCCAATGTGAAGATACAGTTGGTCTTTCTGAGAATATCTGGTCCATGCTACTTCTTCAAAACGATTTGGTTTTGTATGGATGAATTTTGTATCTTGTGGAACTGGTTGATTTGGGTCACTAAAAAAAAAAAAAAAGTCTCCAATGTTACAAAGTATTTTGAAAGGAATTATAAAATTAACATAATTAAGATTTCATACTTAATGTTTAAGTCTGCCTTTGGACAGAGCAGAATGCTATTTCCTAAAATTAGAGGCCTTAATAATCTTGATTAGAAACACATTATGCAAATGAACTCTTCTTTTACATAGACTTCAGAGACTTCCCTAGTTCTCCAAAAGGCTGGTATCTCTCTACCCTGAATGTTTTTTGCTGCTGAGGACAGATTGCCAGTAATGTGGTAATGTGGACAAATGTCTGAGAGACCAGCATGAGGGTATATTATGCTTTGCTTTTCTATTTTAGCAACATAAAGCTCAGCATTTCAGTTTGTATGTGGTATCTGTAGCCATGAGGTGAAAGGCCATGGCAGGGCATAGCTCAGCATAATACAAACTGACTTAGGAGTCCGACAGCTCAAGGTAGGAAAGTGTTTCGAAATACCAGTGAAAGAAGATTTAATGAAAATGACAAAAATTTTCAAGTTTAAAGTCCCATATTTTATGGTCAGAATTGTTCAATTTAAACCACAAAACATTAATAAAATAAGCTGTAATATATTTGATGCAATATTTATGTAATTTTCTGTCTCATGGAATGAAATTATCAGTGCAGGGGCAAAACACTAATGTAACCATTTTTAACTATACACATATTAAATGCTTAGTTTTGGACTGTTTTGGGAATACCTTAATTATTTTTTGTGTACAAAGTATTTTTTTTAATACAGAGAATGTTCTCAAAGTTATTTTTCCCTCTTTTTGCTAGAATGTGTATGTGAGCTGAGTGACATTACAATAAACATAAATATCCATCCCAATTCTTAGTCTCTTATTTATCCCACAAGTACAGAGGCATTCCCAAGAGAGGTAATCAAGTGAAAGCATTGCATCTTTATATCCTGAGTATACAAGACTATTCACTATCTGGTACTCACCCAGTTTTTGCAAAGTTTGTCCAATATGTCATCACCACTGCACTTAGCATGACATCATTTTTGGAGAAATTACAAGGAAATAATTCAGTAGGACCAATCATGGGGATTCCTAGTACGTAAGGAACCTCATCTCCATGGGCTGCATCTGCCCATGCAGGTACCTGATCTGTCTGGCAATGATGGTAGAAGGCATAGAAATATGTAGGCGATCCAAAATTTGAGTGAAGATCCGCTGTAGCCACTGCTGGTGCAACCCACTGGTGATCAGTAAACAAAGCCAGCAGTGTTTTCCTTCTGGTCTCAGGATTGTGTCGATCTGCCCAGTCTGTGTACATAAATTTAATAGTTTCCCTCAATATATCTTTGCCTTCAGGGTATCCATATAAGTTATCGACAAAATTAGAAACAGCAAAGTCAAAATCACTAGCCGATATGCCATCTTCACTATCCACAATATTTTCAACAAATTTTAACCCTTCTCCTTGGTTAACTCCCAACATGATGTCATAATTGAGGAATTCTCCTTGTTCCATCAATATCTGAGGATCATCTGGTATCACATCACCATCAATTACTGGTCCAAAGGCTATATGGTATCTTGCTGGTTGAATGTCCTGGTCGACAAGTTCTCTGTAAGGCTTCTTCTGTAGACATTCTACCAATTCTACAGTGTCTGACATGTTGCAACCAACTTTTGTAGCCAACATCCTGGCATATTTTGCAGGCTGAAAACTAACTGCCCAGCTGGAGAGAGCTGTTCCACTTTGAGCTATTGCTCTCTGAAACAGTCCTGTGGGGAGAAATATTTGAAAACTACTGAAGTGACCTTGAAACAGCTACATACTTGAAAGATTCAAAGGAGCTCTTAGAAACAATAGAGAACTTTACCAGAAGAGATAGATAGTTGAATCTTAATAGACCTTAAATGCACAAGATACTGAGATCTGACTGTCATTGTACCTACAGGTAATACATACAAAATAAATGCAGTATGTGCAGAAATTGAAGCAAATGATTCCACCTCAATATAGTCCAGCTGAGGAACTGGTATTCAAAAGAAACTCAAGAAGAAAAAGAAGTGGCATTACCTTATGTAGGATAACACTATTAGCTTGAAAGAAATTGAAAAAGTTAAAGCAATTTATAGGTTGGACGAAAAGCCAACATGTTTCTGAAATGGACTGAATTTCTGGGTATTGTTCAACCAGCAGCAATATGCGTGCATATAACTAGGTGCCGAATAAAGCCAATTACTGTGTTTATTTTATAGTTTGCTTGGGATTGAGAGGTGCAGTGTTTTTGAACTGCATATCATAGCAAAAGTGTATATTCTAGAGTAATAGATAAGAAGGTACTAGGCACCTATTAAATTTATAAGCGTCTAAGTCAAGATTCTTTCTTGTAAGGTGTTTTTTTCATAAAGGTTTATAGCGATCACACTTACATAAAAAGGGAAATTATATATTTTATACTACTTAGCTTTCTAATTTAGAGATTCAAACATATGTTCAGATATTCATTTAAGGGAGAGAGAGAGTAAGATCTGGCACTGCCTATAAACTTGTAGCAAATTCCAGACTTCAGTGCAATTAATTTGAATTTATGCTGATTTAACTAGCACTCTGGACCAAGAATTCTATTCACAGAAATAACAAAATATGTTTAAACTGACATTTCATTCTCCCTTCTGTAAGTATTTTTGAGCATATCATGGATGAAGGCCTCACTCCCTCTTAGTCAGTGAATCAAGAAGATTTTTTTGCTTTACACATAAATGCAATCAAAACTTCACCCTTGTCCTGGCACTTCTTGTATTCCTTTTGTGATGGGGCTTTGCCTTTTCCTGCTCCCTTCGGGGAGAGTAATTCCAGTTCTTAAAGAGATATTTAATCTGAACCTTGCACAAAAGAACGCTCTCTAATGTCAGAAAATCAGACTATATTCAGGTAACTGTAATTTTTCTCATTTTTTTGCATTTTCATAGAACTACATGCAGTTCATTTCAGTAGCACATCTTTTGCACTAATTACTGTAAAATATTTCATACTGAACCTTATCTCCTATAGCTCACTGTGGGTAATACAACATGGTCTATAGTATAGGTAAGTTATGCTGATTTCAGATACATGGGTCAAAATTTGGTTTTACTTATGCTGATAGGCACCTGGAGTAATTCCACTGACTTTGATGCAGTTGCTTGAGGACTGGAAATGACATCTGGCCTCACTAACTTAATCTTGATAAGGATGTATCTTCTGTTCAATGCTTAATGAATAAATGGCTGGATGCTCCCACTAAAGGAACTGGCATTAAGGTGCTCAGCTTACCTCAGACTTTTATTCCAGTAACGCAAAAGATAGCGTTTACTTTGATAAGTGACTTATTAGTATTGATAAAAAACTTCCATAGCCTCTAAATGAAGTCGGAGACATGCCTTTACAGCTTCTATTGCAGCACCACACCTCAGAAGTTAGTTGGAATCAATTGCTGGCAGAAAACATTGTACAAGCTTCTGAGAATTTTTAAAATCATTATAGACTGTATTAGGTCCAAATCCAAAAGTCTTAAAATCAGATAGGTGTACTGAGATATATTGAAATATGTAATCTCAAGCCTCTCCTTAAATTTATGAAAGTCATATCCAAGATATTATTTCCTTGCAAGCTGTGGGTAAAAAAAAAAAATAAGAAAGTACTTGAGCTATAAAGCAGGTAAAAATATATCTGCATGTTTATAAGGTCAGATACTGAGCTAGTATAAATCAGCTCAAAGTCAGCGGAATTATGCAGAGGATCCAAGCTTTGTAATAAATGTAACTAAATGACAAAACCAGATTTTCACAAAGATGTATTTCATGATACTTCATACTGTTTCTTTTTTGCATGTTGTGTAAATCTATTTTTATTGCTTTATTAAATATCTCTGAACAAGGACAGAAAGTGTAAGCAACATATTAAGAAAATGCTGATATAAACACTATGGCTTACTAAGTGCTACATAAACGTTAAACTCTGGAATAAGTAAAAATGGTCAAGTCCTTTGGCTGTAAAGTTATTGTAGGAAATGAAACTCAACATCCTTCCTTCTGCTTAAGACTGCTGATGGAAATATTCTGCCTCTCAAACCATTTGGTGAAAAATGAGCAATAGTATGAAAAATTATTTTAATTCTGTCAGCTAATTCCCAACAGAAATTGGTACCACACAGGATGGAGAACTACATTTTTATCTGATAATGTGTATTATTATTATAGCTTATGGGCTTCAGACTGATGGAAAGATATAAATGCTCAATGGACCATATTGCTTTGTGACTTCTATTCAAAGCCTCACCAAAGTAAGTAATAATAATTTGCATATATTCATCTACATTTTCAGAGCACTTTCTGAAGATGGGTGCTCTTCTGCCCACTTGCAGATGGGCAAAATGAACAGCACTATTTTGAAATAAGCTGAATGCTTCCTCTCAACTACCAAGAGATCCTTCCAAAAGGAAATAGGGAAGCAGAGAGAGCATCTGAATTTACAGCTTATAGAAGAAATTGATTAAAACGTGAAACAAAAGTTTTTTTTTTTTTTTAAATGGTAAGATATTTGAAAAGGCTTGAAAACTTGAAATAACTTTCATTTTTTGAGGTTGACCAATTTTGATTTTAGTATCTTTTTTTTATTGGCAGGTCTAACCACACCAAAATGCAACATAACATATATAGGGGTGTGGCGCATTGTTCTGTTTAATACAAATTTCAGTAAAGCAAGTTTTTGCTTTCTTATAGAAGAAAACCTCAGAACTTTACTGTTACAATTGGATTTTAAGTATACATTCGTAAGTCCTCTCCAGTCTTCTCCCGAATCTTTTGATCTGCTATGTTGACAGATTATTGCATTTTCCCAAACCAATTCTGCTCCTGGCAGAACTTGGCCATGTGTTAGAACATGACAGGGGAAAATTTGCTGATAAGAGGCAACATAAGACTGTCCAGATATTGTAAATTCACATTAATGTCCTGTTACATCAAGAAGATCGAGATTTAGATCAAACGAGAATCAGGGGAGAATAAATCAGGCCTCCTCACTCAATCTTAAGCTAAATCCTCTATGACAGAATTTATTTTTGTGAGTTCTGATGAAAAAAGATGGTGCAGTGTGACCCTCAGATTACAGTATAATCACATAATGCTTACATCTTGTTCTTACAGGCCAGTTTATAAATATGTCCTATTTAAGTGGAAGTAGTTATGGGAAACAGATTAAATTAAAAATAAAATTGTGGAAATCATCTAAAATGTAAACCAGAATCTATTTCCCACTAGATTTTTCTTGTAAAAGTCGTATTTTTCTATAATTTAAGATAGTATAAAGGCCTTATTTAAAGAGTTTGTCACTTCTATTGACCTCAGTGGGTTCTGCATCATGGCTTTGGGTAAATGAAGCTCTTTTAATGTCTGTAGAATTATTTTTTTATGACTGGCCAATTAGTCCCCCATGGAGATACAGGAATATCAATTAGTGGAGGATTGTATGCACAGGGCAGAGTGTGATGTCCTGGTAAAACTAAACAATACAGATAAAATTGTGTGAAAACACTGAGACAAATGCAATATGATCAATAAGCAATAGCCATGCAAATGAGAGAAACTGTGTGGAACTGTGGTGCAAAAATCATAGCAAAAAAACCTGGATGCCTCAAACAGCATGTTTTTAATTCCCTGCTGTCTGCCTCAACTAGAGAGAAAAGCTGTTAGTTATGGAATAGGGAAGAAAACATACAGAAGAAAATCCATTTGCAACTTGGATGCTTTGACAATTTTGGATCATGCATGCAAAACATTCAACCATTCTTTTATTAGATGACAGCAAGTGAAGTTCATGAGTTTCAGACAAAAGATTTCTGAACTAGGTACTTGTTTCCTTCATGCAAAATAATAGTTGTAAGCATTTTAGCTGTTAGCCTGAGAAAAGAAGTTGTGTCATTTTAATTTTCTTTAAATTCTGCTCCTCATGACAAACTAAACATGCCTTTCATGACTGTCTGAATATAGATTACCTCATCTACAGTGACAATGACTGACTGGTTTTCCTAAAAGGACACCCTTAGGTAGCAAAGAAAAGAGACCAAAATGATGCAAGAAGAAAATACTGTTCAAAAGTCTGCTATAAAAGTGTTTCCACAAAGCTCCATAGGAAAAAGAAGAATGTGACCCAAAATTTAAACATGCATAGAAGAGCTGAGGGAAAAGACAGCTTGTACAGCCTTTAAAAAGTTTGCTTAATATTGAGCTGAACTCAGTAGTTCATAGGAACATAGAGAATATACAGAACATCACATAATACTAATGGTGGTGGCATGCAGACACCAAAATTGTCAAAATTTGCAACCTGCATAATACCTTTGGTTGAATTGCTCCAACGGTTACCTTCAGAATAATGGGATAATGTCAAGAGATTGACGCATGAACCGCCTGCACCAGATCCAAAAACAGTTATTCTTAATGGGTCACCACCAAAGAACCCAATATTTTCACTAGTCCATCGCAAAGCTTGTATTAGGTCAAGGAGGCCGTAATTTCCTTTTGCTGCTTGGTCCCCAGTGCTCAAAAATCCTGTGAACATAAATGAAAACAGAAAGGGTTATCAAGTGCACTTCTGAGTAATCCTGTTGCAATCTTCTAAGCAAGATTTCGAATACATATGCCATTAAATGTTACACAACTACATAATTTTCCATATTCTTTGGACAATATTTTTCAATTTTTCACTCTTCCTGAAACAAATTATTTGGTACTCACACTTCTGGCCATGATATATATATGAACGTAAGAAAGATGAAGATACATCCCAGGCAAAATACTCCTCTAAGTCTTAACAGGTCACAGCGTATTACTCCCAAATAATTCATTTTGATTGTACTAAATTTAAGAATAAAGGTTTAGCAAAAAGATGTGGTACAGTTATTTTGCAAGTGATTTGGTCAGCTGTGTATTGCACTTTTGTACTTAGATGCAGCCATGAGCTTTGTGCTTGTCTGAGAGGCAAATCTTCTCTGTAAACTGTGTTTGGGTAAGTCCCAGCAACACATTCTTTTCCTTTTTTCTCCCCCCAAAACACAGCTTATGTCACCAGATAAGCTGGGTTGAATGCGAGCAGCCCTTAGCTCCCTGAGCTCTGTCCCATAGTCATTAACCTGAGTTAATTGAATCTACATTAAATGGATGAAGACAATTTAAGCTGTTTCCATGATTCTTAACTTCAAAAGATATGAGCTCAGGGATAATCCAGAGAGCGCAAGAATCAGTCTGTTTTATTCACACTGAAAGAAAAATGGTGGAACTACTTTACACTTCCAGCAGCACCCTTGTAGTATTGCTGTTACTTTTGTCATTAGAGCTTACTGGCTCTAAAAGGTGGACAATAAAACCTTTGAAGAAAATCTCTGTTGATAAAAGACATTTCTTTGCTTTTTTGCTTTCGGATCCCAGTTGTTGACATTTCCAATTTTCTCAGCTTAATAAACAAATGTTTAAATAATACCAGCATTATGAAGTAGCCCAGCACCTCCATATGTGTATTGAACTGATATAATGCTCACTTAATCGACAGTGCAACTGTTTTTCAGAACACACTGTGTAGAGAAATGCAACCATTACAACAATTATTTCCACATTAATTAGATATTAGTGGGTCTTCTACTCTCATCAAAGTTCTACTGATTTAACTCTCTTGAGTGCAGGCAGCCTCCTCAAAAGAAGTTTACAGTGGTTTTTCAGACAAATGGCTCTCAAAGGAGTCCTACTGTTTTGTATGATAATAAAAGCAGCTTCTGAGACGTTTCTAAAGACAGACACGTGCATATTCATATATAAAGTAAGAATTTAACAAGAATACAGATTTGGTGCATGTGTGTACCGATATTCATGCATATAATGAACATGCAATTTGCTATTCAATTAATATGTTTATTTGACTTCAAATGGCAAGCTTACATTTGGTATTCTGTTGCATGTATAGACATTTGTAGTAAGAGACCTTTGCTGTAAACTGCACTGAAAGCTAATTGGCCTTGCTGGCTCCATAGTTGAGCTATGCTCGGTTTAGGGGGGGCAGCTTTGTTTGTGTAGGTCAATCCTGAGTTTTGTTACCACGGAGAGGGAGCAGGAAAGTGGCATAAGGTGCCAGGCCAGCAATTCTCTCACTTACAGACCTAATGGACCAAGCCTAATGACCATAATTCATTCACTAGCCATAAAAAATGTTAGACTGATACTAGACTTTAAAATAACTGCTATTCTACAACAAGCCACATTTACTACTTAACTGCATAAAAAAAGCAAAGTCGCATCACTACTGTAGAAGAAAATACCACTTTTATATTAATGGAAAATACAGAAAGGAAATAAAAAATATAATTAATTGATTTTCACTTTATTATTAGAGCTCATCACTGGATTGAGCTTAATATCATGTAATTTTACTCTGCTTCACTCTCCTTCATTTTCTTCTGTGTAGCCAGAGTGACTGGTGTGCATGTCTGTGTGGAAGGATGGTCCCAGTATGATCCTTCCCTCACAGAAGCATTCATTACTGCGCTCACATTCCAGCGAAATGCTGTTTCCCATAAATAGTTTTAAGGACACAGAGAGATAAGTCTTTTAATCACAAATTAATGAAAGCTTCCTAACCATTCTCACTGCCTTGGTCATTCTGCTTGAAGTTAATATATGGTACTAGGGACTGTAACAAAATTAAAGTGTAGCAATTTGTAGGAAACAGAGGATCCTGTGGCTGCCCATGCTGGGAAAGTCTTTCCCTTTGTTTGCATAAGTATATGACTGTGGAAAATAAGTGACAAATCAGTTCATCGTATTAAGCACATAAATGACTGCACTTATTTAAAGGATTAGAAGAAGGATTGACGCTGGTGGTCCTGGAAATACAGGCAGCAATAAGATGACAGCAATACAGCATTTACCAAAACTTTGCCCTAGACTTGTTTTGTTTTTTCCCCTTTCCCTGGCTTGCCTGAAGGAAAAAAAAGCCAATACAACCTTTCTAAGAAAGTAGTTTTCCTTACTCTGTATAATACACAGCAAAGTGGGAAGCAAGTAAGTCTCTGCCTGGAGAAGTAACATATTAAAATTACAGGTAAAGCCTTAGGACAATCCCGTGCTGATGAATGAGTTCACATCAAGCATCAGGGCTTGATGGGGAAATCTGAAATGCTTGGAAAACTATAAATATATCCCTATAAGAATGTTAAAGAATCTTTGTGAAAAGGATCTTAAAAAGAGAGCAAAAGAGGAAACGTCAGCTGTTGCTAAAAGTAGACATCAGGAACTTTGTTCACGAAATGTGCCAGAAGGGGGAGCTTTCAGTATAGTTAAAAAAAAAAAAAAAAAAAAAAAAAAAAAAAAAAAAAAAAAAAAAAGGAAGTATTAGTAATATTCTTCTCATTCATCTATATTAGACAAATTATGACTTGTGTCCAGGGCAACAGCTCCAATGCTAAAGAAATATCTCACGCCTCCTCAGCAAGAACCACATTGGCTGACTTCCATATCTACACAAGATAGATGATGATTGATGTTGACTTTCATGACAGGAAACATTTCTATCTCATTTCTCAGAACCATAAGAAGCCTGTTAATATCACCACCTGTTCATGCCTTTTTTCTTCCATGCAGTAATATCAGCATGGCTTAGTGGCACTCATAATGTCATGGAATCAGAGATAGGACTGATAAAACAGATGAGGTTTTTCTTTTCAGTTTGTGGGTTTGTTGGTGGTTTTTTTTTTGAGGTGTGCCTCAACACAGAAAACTCATCTAACCAAACACCTGCAGAGAAATACGTTAACACACAGCAGCATACCCACTCTGTAGGTCTGTGGGTGCAAGTACTTATTCCTATTTATCACTTGGATAAAAGAGAGTTTGCAACAATATGTTTAGTCTTTATCACAAGAGGAGGTTTTAGTATGTAATTAATATAGATTCCATACACTACTACGCATTTCTATGACTCTATCTAGATATTGAGCTAGCAATTTTAAGCCACAGAGGGGAACCTGCTTTTGCTGAAAAGGGTCAGTGCATCTGAAAGCCTGCCTGTTTTTAAACTGTATCAGGTAGTCTACTAAAATAAATTATCTTTTTCTGCAATTGCTGTCTTCTTCTTATCCTTGGATAGTCATCTGACCAAGAACGCTGCTGTCACATGCCAACACCTGTTCCTCATGTAAAAAAAGTGAAGCAAATTATTTATTTTAGTTATCACAAAAAAAAACATTTTGGGAAAGAAAAAAAAAAGCAGATTATTTTTGCATTATTCTCAAAATAGGTAAGATTGAGTAAATTTTGTTCCATAATTAAGTCCTTCCACTGGAAATCTTCCAAACATCAGCCAAATAATTGCTGTTTTATAATTCTGAATGAAGAGGTTATCTCTTACTTTTATCTCCTTCAAAGGAGCAGACTCTAATAGAATTATGGAAGTGACAATGGGATCTTCTGTGAGTTTAAGAAAGCGATTTATTAAGCTCATTTGGACCATTTCTCTGTTACATGTCCATTAGTAAAACAAGCAGAGTTTGCCACAACCAAGCCCTGTATTTTGAGTTAAGATAAATTTTAATGCCTTATAGGTTCATCTGCCTGGGTAACGATTTCTGCTTGCCATCCAGATAATTCTTTTTTTTCTAATATGATTCCAGCATTTTTACAGACCAAATAAAAACAAGCAGAGTTTTGAAACTATTTTTTTTTTTTTTTTTAAAAAAAAACCATCTTCATAGATTGAATTATTTTAAGCCCTGGCCTAATTTGAGCATTCAAATTCATGCAGAGGGGAAGGCCAAGACAGAACTTTTCCTAATGTAAGCGGCTGGCACAACTTGGTGCAGCAGTAAAAGACCAGGTGCAGGCTAGTGGGTATGAAAATGCCATTTCACATCACAGAGAACCAAACCTTCCTTCTGATGAGTTCTGTCCATGTAAGTGTTTCATAACCCAGCAGCCATTATGGCTGGATGAAAGTAAGGGGCAGAATGTCTTTTTTGAAAAAATAAAAATATCTGCCTGTGAGAAAATACAAAGCAACAAATGCTACTCTAAAAATAAACCACAAGAACTTATAAAAACTGGTCTGATGTGCCTAAAAGGTTTTTTTCAAGGAGCTGCGCTACTGAAAGCAGTAACACTGAAGACTTTAATACTACCCACCTGTTCAGGCATGTGTTATAATAATTTATGTTTCCAGTTACAATTCCCTATGTAGTCAAATGTGATGTTTTATTTTCTTAAAAGCAAATGTTAAATTGTACAAGTATAAATGCATCAATGCAAAATGGAAGAATACAAGACATGTTTTGAGGGAAGAACTTATATTCCCTCTGTATTGCTAGTTCCTTGGTTAGGACTTTAGTTTGACACCCTCCATTAATACTGAATGGTAATTGCCACATACAGAAAATTTCAGTTGCCCTTTAAACTATACCTACTCAGTTAGAAATGTGAGCAAGATAAGCAAATTTCAAGCAATATGGTTAAACTTAAAGAGCACATTTATTTTCATCTCAGACATTTCTCTTAAATTCTCATTGGCTAATAATCTGAATGAATTACGTGGGCAACAGCACTGTGAACATTAATGCATATGTGATATTCATGAAGCAGAGGATACTGGTCCTCACTTTGCTGACCAGCACATCCTAATATTAATCGTATATTTTAGTAATGGATAATGGGTAAGGTAACTAAAAGGACTAGGAACTCCCATAAGGAAGATATAGGAGAATATAAACTATTCAGTGCAAGAAAAGTATTCCTTTCTAGACATCTGCAATATATCTCTGCTCAAGAATCAGATAAATCAAGTCTTCTGAAAGTGCTGCTCAATAAGGATTTTTGTACCAAACTCATTTGATATACAGAAAGAGTAACTGCAACATTAGCAAAGTACTCATCTGTTACTGTAGCTTTCTGCCACACACATATTAATGATTTCAGCAGTGCAAAATTTTAGCTTAGGTCTATGAAATTTGAAAAGTATCATGCTACATAATTATGCACTCTTTCCTGGCTGTTTAGGATTACAGAATCATAGAATCATTTGGGTTGGAAAAGACCTGTAAGATCATAGAGTCCAACCATTAACACAGTACTGCCAAGTCCAGCACTAAACCCTGTTCCTAAGTGCCATATCTGTGTGGCTTTTAAATGCCTCCAGGGGTGGTGACTCCATCACCTCCCTGGGCAGCCTGGTCCAGTGTTTGATAACCATTTCAGGAAAGGATTTTTTCCTAATACTCAATCTAAACCTCCCCTGGCAGACTTGAAACCATTTCTTTTTGTCCTATTTCTTTTTACTTGGGAGAATAGAGTGATCCCCACCTCACTACATCCTCCTTTCAGATAGTTGTAGAGAATGAAGAGGTCTCTTCTGAACCTCCTTTTCTCCAGGCTAAACAACTGTGGCTCCCTCAAGCTGCTCCTCATAAGACTTGTGCTCCAGACCCTTCACCAGCTTAATTGTCCTTCTTTGGACACACTCCAGCACCTCAATTTCCTTCTTTGTAGTGACCAAAACTGACCACAGTATTCTAAGTACAGCCCCAACACCACTGAGTACAGGCGGAGGATCACAGATGACCACGTATAGAGGGCAAATAAACGTAGTAGAATCTTTGCAGGTGTACTTTTAAACAATGAGAAAGCAAATGTTCTGTTGCAAAATATTTGTTAACACATGTACAGTGTCAGGTTCAACAGTGCTCTGAGCAACCTGATCTAGTTGAACATGTCCCTGTTTTCTGCAGGGGGTTTGGACTAGGTAACCTTTAAAGGTTCTTTGCAACCCAAACCATCCTATGAGTCTGTGATTCTATACATTATATGGATATATTTGCAAACAATGCAGTTTTCACATCATAAAGCTAAGTGACTGGTCACAATAATTGTTCAAAAATATATACTTTCTGATGCCATTCCATAAGCTTTTTAAAATAAGGTTCTAAAATAAAGACAAGTATCTTCCATGCAAATAGCCTAAACTGAATTTTTCAGCTCACAGCTCTGTCTGGGGATGTGTTAGGCTTGTGTTTCTGCAGTGATCAAGTTGTGACTATCAAAAGACCTGAATGTGCCATGTAATAGTGATCAATGGGTGAGGGCCAGGAAGAGCTCTGATATAAGGCTAGTTTAACTGCAAAAGTTCTAGAGCTGTGGTTTGGTTTTTTTTTCTCTAAGACCCTCGTAGAATGTTTTCTCTGTAGACCCTTGTACATCCATTTGGTGTACCTGGACTATATGTCTGACTTAATAAGAACACCTCAGAAATGGAAAAGTTTTTGTGCATAGTTGCTCCCACTATTCACATAACCTCAGTCACTTGGAAAAACTTAGGAAACAGCTCAACTATTTAACTGTCTTAATTAAGCTGTGTTACTGTAAGAACAGTACCTCAAGGTTAAGTGTATGAACAACAAATTGTGCTGCAAGTAAAGAGAAACAGCTACAGTAATCCATTAACTTATAAAACCCTGAAGTGGTGCATCTGTGAAGTAGAATTGCTTAAAAATACCAACAGTACCAACTCTACTGATCAGTGCTATTGCCCTAGAAGTCAGCCTTTGGAAATTCCCATCCATTTAACCAAAGTAAACAATTCATAGAATTGAATCAGTAAATATAAGAACTTGTAACTATATCCTTTAGAATTCTGAAAGTATATATAGAGAAAAGTGTGTCATGATGTATAAGCTCTGACGTACTTTTCCAGCATTGCTATTTTACTGTTGGAATTTTTAACATTCCTCCCAGAATACCAAGCCCCTCTAATTAACGTTACTGAAGTTGCTGGAACCTACAAAAAGGCTGGCCTTTCTTTGTGGCTTTTTGAAACGATGGAAGTTTTCACTTCTTTGCATTTTCTTGGTTTCTTCTCCTGTGAGAGGACAAACTGACACTGCAGGTTACAGAAGTCCCTTGCAGCTGTTTCAGTCTGGCATCTGTCACTAGCGAGTGCTGATGCATTACAGAAAACTTATAGTATACAGGAGGACTGCAAAAGAGTGTAGTGTGTCACACCAGAGCACTTAATTCCATTGTCAAAGATGTACTAGCACAACTTCACTGAGTGCGATGCAGCCCAGAGCAGACTAACCCTCAGTCTTTTTCCAAAACACAGTTTCTCTTTCACAGGCCATATCAAAGTTCTTTAAAAGACGAAAAAGTAAAATAAAAAAAAAAAAAAAAAGGAAAAAAGTCTGGATTAAGGCAGATTTTTTTCCTATCCTGGAAAGATTATTCTCAACTGCTACAGAAGGAAGATGCTTAGATTTGCTGTGACATTCTTAGCAAGTATCCCATAGGCTAAAACAGGCTGAGATTACAGTTTCTAGCATTCTCTGAGGCTGCGAGAAGAGGATGACTGACTCTGCCTTTAAAGTTTCAGTAAAGCAATGATAAAAGTTTGAGTGTGCTTTCAAAATCTTTAGCTTCCTGTCCTTTACACGGCTGATGGTTACTGTCCATTCTGCCTTGTCCGTTACATCAGGAAAGTTATGGGAAGCCTCTAAAATTCTGGGTATTTTCTATATGTGAGACGAATCAGTCTCTGTGACAATCCTATGCTTGCACAAGGTGTCAGTGTTTGAGGCAGACTCACACAATGAAGCAAGTCAATGTTTGTAAAGCACCTTGCTGGCCATTTTCTCTGCCTGCAGCACAGCACGGCACGGTGTTGTTTCTCTCCGGCTCTCCTGACCCATATGTCAAGTGTGACCTGTTAGTGGGTTACAGCTCCTGCAGTGTGTGGCAGGTTGTCAGACGTGGGACAATGGTAAGAACACAAAAAGTCAGCTGTTTGTTAAAGTACTGTCAGCTGCAGAGACAAGATTCACAGAAGCAATTCTCTAAGCTCAGTTGGTATCAAGGTGGGAAGTGCAAACGGATCCTTTGCTCTCCAGGCAGTTATTGCAGCCAATGTTTTGGCTTCAATGCCAGAAATAAAGGAGCTTTAGGTCCCCTCTGCTTGCCAGACCTCTACTCAAAGTAAAACACAGCTGGTCCCAAATGGTTACCCTCTACTAGTCCAGGTTGCTCAAAGCCCCATCCAACCTGGCCTTGAACACTTCTGATGGTGGAGCAGCCACAACTTCTCTGGCCAACTCATCCTGGTGCCTCACCCATCCTCACAGTAAAGAATCTTTTCCTTATATCTAATCTAGACCTATCCTCTTTCAGCGTGAAGCCATTCTCCCGTGTCTTATTTCCACACATCCTCATAAAAAGTTTCTCTCCAGATTTCCTGTAGGCCCCTTTAGACACCAGAAGGCTGCTATAAGGTCTCCCCAGACATACTTTGAAACAATTACATAGGAATAAGGCTACTCCACTAGCAGTGACCTTTAATACTGATTTCTGGATATGCTGCAAAAGGAGAAGGCTAGTCTAGTTTCAGAAACACAGCTGCAGAAACTAATTTTACAGGATTTTAAGTGATATGTGCTGACACATATTGGAAAGTGGAAGTATTCCTTAAGAATTCATGAATGACATTTGGCACAGGTGGACACAAAAGACAGCTGCAGTGTGTTTGATTTGATTGTCTCTTTTTCTTCTTTAAAAACACAGGGGGAAAAAAAGATGGAATTTGATACAGAAAGGAGCAGGCAAATCTTTGAATATTTTAATTTTTTTAAAAATAAGCAATTCTGCCATAGACAGAGCATATGTGCCTTCCACAAGGTAAAAACCCACAGTTACTGTTACACCGCCCAGTCATATCCTCGGGCAATAGAACTTTCAGTTTAAAGTATTTTTAATTTGCATACTAACTTTCCACAGGAAATTAGCAAGTCTACATTACTAACACAGTAGCAATGCTTTTATGAACCACCATCTCTGAGTAACAAAAAATATAAATAAAATCAATAGTCTCTAAAAGCCAGCATAGGCAAAATCAAATCTTATTTTATTACAAAATGCAGACTAATAAAAATAAAACCCACGCTGATCCTTCCAAATATACTCAGCCAAAGCCCAAATGATATGGACTACATGAGAGAACAGAGAAGTCCATAGCCAAAGCCATCACTTGACTTTCCTACTTGGCAGAAGAAAATGATGCCCTGAGGGAGAGATTCGTGTCTTCACCAGGACTGAGTGCACAGCTGTTCCAGAACGATTAACTTCAAGTAGTGCAATATGCAAAAATTAAGCAGCCCATAGCACATTGTGTCAAATATCTGTCCTTCACTGTGGTCTTTCAGCATCCTCATTTTCAGTACCAAGAGCAGAAACAAGGTGTTAAGATACCCTAGTCTTTAATGCAATAAGCCATAACTTTTAACTTTGGATGATACAATTAAAGACAGCAGCTACAAACCTGGAAAACATGTTATACTGGAGAGTTAACAAATATCAATGTTCTTAATGTGCAAGACTTTAGAAGTCAAAATTGACCCAATAAAAAAGTCTGCTTTCCATTTTCCTTCAAGATTTGGGTAAAATGAGCTCATTATCTCGACAGCCCAGAAGATCTCTCTACCCAATATATGTTGAAAGATTTTTGCTATATCATGAGCAGTGTAATATGTGCAGCTACTTAAAACTACATATAGTTCAGATTCAGCTTTCAAAAGCATCTTTCAGGTAATACATTTCAATCGATTGTTATGTGTCAGAGAATGCTTTTTCTATCTTAGGCCTGGAAATCATCTTTGCTGTATAATAGTCACCCTAGTTATATATTAGTATATATTTTCAGCAATACCACTCAGTTTTTCAGAATTTTGAATATGTATGTGGATGAGAGAGAGGACGGGTTTAATTTCACTAGATGGGAAAATATGTATTTTAGAAATAAAAAACCCCCATAATTATGAGTTCCACTGACAGTGACAGATCCCTAATTTTTGGTACTTCTTCAGAGTGTTGAGATTTGCAATGAGGGTCCAATCAATGCTAATATATATTCTATGAGCTGATGAAAGGAAAGTTAGAAATCTTCATGTAAAACTATATATGCAAATAACTAGTTAGAAGCCTAGCAGCTACTTGAAAGTGCAATCTTTCAATCAGAACACAGAAATTACGGTGCTAATTTACTGTGAACTCAAATCTTATTTGAAAATAAATAGAAAAGATTAACCATTGGACCAATTTACCAAGAACTGTACTCAGTATGTCATCACTTGTCTTTTTAAATCAGAACTGGATACTTTCTAAAAATATGTCACTGTTAGGATAAGATTTATTTCAGGAAAGTTTTATGAACAGTATAATACAGGTAGAGGTGATTCCAGATCATCACAAAAATGCCTTCTTGCTTTTGAACGTGTGAGTTAAACAACATATGAGACTTCAATCACCAAGATCTGACTTTTGTAGCCTGATCAGTGCAGAGACCCTTTAAATGTACTTGAAATTTAAATAAGTTTTGAGAAAGCCTGAGAAAGAATACTTTTCTCTCCTGCTCCTTTCTCTTTTCCTCTCCCTTTCCTTGTCCCTTCCCTTCTCTTTACCTAAAACCTTAAATCTTATTTCATCAGTGTCAACATTAGTCTTTGTGTTCTGTTATTCATGTGAACTTATATGTGTCCACTATGCTCTTTGAAATATACTTGGGGGCACACAATCAATTTATCACTTGACAAGTCCTCCTGAATAGTTAATAATATTTTTACCCTGTGATAGCAATCTGCCATGCTCTCTACAGACACTATGTGGTTGACCAGCTCCTTGACCTATCTGTGGTACCACATCTTCATCTGTTTTCTTGCTGCAATAAAATATGCAATGGTAGCAGAGCAATCAGAAAGATGACATTCTGCTCTGTCTCTTTAGAAACCTAGAGGAGTATTTGTCTTACTGAAGACACTGTATTTGCGGCTATCTTAGCCTACATGTAAGAATGATTTCTGGTCAGAAAAAGTAAGTAGAAAAAACAGCAACACAGTTTCAGTTTGAATTGTAAAGTGACGAATTCTGGAGGACACCACAACACCACCACAACTGTAGCACATCAGGTTATAAATATGTATCTCACAGGTTGAAACTGCAGCTGCCATTTTGTGTTTACGAAGACAGAGATGCTGATTCTATTCTAACCCAGAGAAAACAACTTGTCCAAAAGTGAAAAAGCTAAGAAATATAGCAGGTTTTCAACTTATACTTGTGGACCTCTAAAACTCCGTGGACTACTTCTCAGGGGCTAAAGATCACTAAGAAAAGCAAACCAATTAAGAGCAACAACAAATGTACTTCATGACCATCTGAGCCACTAAGGAAAACTTGGAGAGGTCTGAAAGTAAAACATGCTGCAAATACCTGTCTTCATATACGGGCTTGTGCTAGTATGATTCTTATACTGTTTTGAATGCTATTAACTGAACACCAGAAACATTTGCAAGAGCATATATGCCTAGACAGAGGTAAATATCTAAGAGTTCTGGTAAAATCTGAACAAAGAATTAAACTGCATCACCATATGTCTCTCACTTTCATACATGGCATCCTGCCTCTCCTAGCACAATTCTTGCTTTCTGCTGTGTCTGAAATTTCCTGTTCCATAGGATGAGATGCTTTATCTCTTCACAATGATTTTACAGCACTGCAACACCCATTTTTTTCTCTTAAATGCACAGAGCTGAAGAAAAGTCACAAATGGGATGAGGGTTGCTGTTACGAAGATGGTAACAAGACATTTACCAAAATTAAATTATTCCTCCCCAGCACAATCGGGAGGGATTTGGCCACTGCTGACTGTACAGCTGTTAAACAAAACAGTAGGACATAAAAGATAAGTGTTAGTATCTAGATCATACACACAACTCCAGTGCATTTCTTCAGGGCAGTCTTATAAAATACCTGGTAATATGCATATCCCCTATCTTTTCTAGCAACAATTTAAATAAATACGAGATATCCAAGAATTGTCCTTAGCCCAAGGAAAAGGGAGGAAAAAAGCCTCAAATCCATCCTAACTTACTTCAGGCCAGAATCACTGTAGCACCATCTATTGCAATTTCACATTGGTACACTTCAGTTAAGGCGTAATAAGAGTGCAAAGTAATTTATTTTTATAGATTAGATGTCATCTGTAAAAAATAACTGATTAACTCAAAGTAGGCTTCTGGACTACCAGAAGAACAAGCCTAGTACTCTGAGTTTCGCTTTTCAGTTAGCACCTTGATACCACATAAGCAAAGCTAAAATATCTATATTAAAAGGTATTAGAAAGTTAAACATGTGAGCACATGCAGACACATGCTATCAGCTTCACTAAATGAAGTTTCATTCACTAATTAAGTCACCACACAAAAATGCTTGTACTGTTTCCAGTAATGATCTCAAATGTTTATTCAGTTGCTGAAAGACAACTTTTTAACTTTATTTTGTTACAACTAAAAAATCCTAATGCAGTCTCAACTAAATGCAGAGCTCTAGCTTTCTTTAAGATGTTGGATCCTTTCACTCCACTCTGTAATATCAAATGCATTAACACTACACCATCTGAAAATAAGCATATATCCATCTACAGATGCATCAGGCTCATTGCTCTTCTAAAGCTAACTAATTCCAGTGAAGTCAAGAAAACTTACCACCTCAAACAAAGCAAGGGTGTGATTCCAGGCCCTTAATCTTTTGAGGTATATGAAAGCATGACATGAGTCAGCGCACTCATAGATACTGCATCAAATACATGGCATTAACAAAATGTCTAAACTAAGTGATAGTTACTGGGTAGCAGAAAATAATGGATGTTTCAGGTAATTAATTATGTGAGATGATGGGAAGCTGAAACAAGATTCTGGAAACCTTTGAGAGAAAAATGTGTCTATATATGCCATTCAGCTTCCAATAACTGAGATTGCTCCAATTTAAAAATTCCTGCAACAGATACAGTGAAAGAAAACCAGAGTCCAGCTGAGGTTATATATTGTTAAAGATGCTAACCTTGCATTGCCTGTCCCTATATTCAGTCCACAGCAGGAAGCCAAGTATTCAACATTACCTAGTTGGACGATATCATGTAACAGTCTCATCTAGCACGGCTAGTTTCACTTTTTTGCCGTAAGAATACAGAAACCTGGGAAGTAGCGAAGTGAGGAGAATAAAATCAACAAAACCTAAATTATTCATGTTTCTGTCCTGTATTTTAAAATTAAACACTTTTTCTGAAAGCTACTTCAAAATTATAAAGTAATACTTTGATACAATACAATTACACTGTCTTGAGTATGAGGATTCTTTTATGGGGAGGATAAACTTCAGTTACTCACGTTTGGATGAAATTAGGTGTCTTGAAGCTTACAAAACCCACTTACAGCCAAACTGAGGGAAGGAACACGAGTCAGAGGTCACAGGGAACAAATTCTCAGCCCTGAGCAAGAATTGCATTTATACAAAATGGCCATGTCTAACAAACAGTGTTCAGAAGAGGACAGGAATGTTAAGCACTTCTATAAGGCAGCTAAGAAATGTTATGAGAGAGGGGCTAGCTCAGGGGCATCAGTTCTCCATGTTGATGTTACAATTCTTACAGCTTACTACAAAGTGAACTAATAAGCACAGTATTCACACAGTAAGTAAAATGCTCTAATTTGGTTTTAACACTTAACCAAAAGGTACAGGTTTTAAAGGCACTTTCTTAGCCTCAGATGAGTTGGAATATCTAATCTGCTAATTTTCCCCCAAACAGATGGTACACGAATTAAACTGTGTAGACCCTTTTAAGCTTCCATTTTCACTAGATTCCTTTTGGGATAACTAATATTCATTTCTAAGGGCTCTATTCTCCTGCACTAATTTCTTTTAAATAACTGAAAACAGCCTCTTTAATTGTGTAGGAAGATACACTCAATGGGAGGTATCTCTCCTTCAAGGGATTATGTTATATATGCAAAGCTTGTCACTTAAACCTAGTATTTTCTGCACGGCCAGTAGAATGGTATCTGTGTTATTTACAAAGGGGAAATGTTTAATCCAGTCCAGGGAATATCATTACCTATGAAAAACAAATAAAGCCAGGACTATGCCACTCAACCTCTTTCATGTACTTCACCGGAAGGCAGGAGATACCAACTCACAGGACTAAAGACCACCTTATATGAAAATGAAGATCACAGACAGTAGGTACTAACAGGTAAATTTTGCTCTTGGTTAGTATTGCATATTGAACATTTTTTTTAACCACATGCCTGCCTTTAAAATACCAGTGTGAATACTCTTTTAACGTACCATATAATGTACAGTTGGTGCTAACTGATGAAAAAGATTAAGTTTTAATAGACTTTGCTCAACAGACCCCAAATAACACATCAGTAATTACCATCAGTTCTCAAGCAACACAGAATCAGAATAGTTAGGACCTTACGAAACAGAAAGGATCTTAAGACCATCTAGTTCCAACCCCCCTGCCATGGGCAGGGCCACCTCATCCTAGACCATGTTGCCCAAGGCCCTGTCCAACCTGGCCTTGCATACTGTCAGGGATAGAGATTCACCACTTCTTTGGGCAACCTGTTCCAGTGCCTCACCACCCTTACAGTAAAGAACAACTTCCTTATATCTAACCTGAACTTCCCCTGTTTAAGTTTAAACTCATTACCTCTTGTCCTGTCACTACAGTCCCTGACAAAGTGTCCCACCTTAGTACCCTTGTGAAATTCTGACAAAGTTTTTGAATGTAAAGCACATCTGCTGATTGCAGCAGATTGCATTCTCGGTATGCTTGAGATCTGTAAGAAAATGTATTTATACTGAATATTAAGTCTGCTGACTCGGAAGATTGTTTCAGTTAACAAAGCATCTTTGACACTGCAATACAGAATCACATCCCATTTTGGGCAATGTACTTCTAGCAAAATACCAACTGCTTTCAGCAGAGGATCAGTGTGATACAATGAGTTGATGTGCTGGCTTGATTAATCTTTACATGATTTCTCAGCTTTTAACGTTCATAACTTTGTAGTTGATGGTGTAGAACGTCACTTGACAGTTAAAGTACTTGTGGTTTTGTTCTTTACTCATGAGACAGTTACTGAAGAAAGTTCATCTCATTTGTTAACTTCTGAAAACATATATATATAGTTCATATTGTTTCTCAGTGTTGCTATGGTGTCTGATTCATTCTAAACCATTTTTAAATACTGCTGTGCACTGTCCCAAATACTGTTTCACAGTGTGTATACATCATAGTCAACAACATGCTATATCTCACACTAAAAGTAGCTGAACAAAAATAATGCTGTGCGAGGTTTGAAAAATGGTTACTTAATATTGTAAATCACTTCCTGATAGCTGTTGGGAACTGGCCGTGGAGGACAGTTCATGCTTCCTTCTAGCTTTGTCCTTCTTCCCAGATCTATGTCAAAATATATAAAGCATGGAGAAAAGGTGCTATGTACTAAAATAATTTGGAATAAAAGGATATTACAGCTGGACTGCCAAAAATTTAGAAAAAAGGAAAGCAATCTTGTTTGGCCTGTTGTGTAGTGCCATACATCACTATTTGTAACTGTATGGCCATTATTTTCATTGGCACTTTGCATTCACAAGTGATCTAGGTGACTTGAAAACTATTTCTGATAAGCTCACAGGTATTGTGGGTTGTACCTCACTTCATAGAGTAAAGGACAAAGTCCATGTCTAGATCATAGTACTCACTGCCTCCTTTGTCTTGCTATTGCTTGGGGATTTCAGGCTTTTTACACTTTAAATATGTATAATTTTAATCCCTTATCTTGTTCCAGGCACAGGAGAAGTTGTGGAACTAGCAAGTTGTTCTCTGCTTTCAATACATGGTGGTGAATTTAACTTTTTTTTTTTTTTTTTTTTTTGGTGTAAAATATACATATCTATCCCAGAATCAATGAATTTCATTGCTGATAAATAAAGATTGGACAGCTTTCTTCATATCACAGTACCCACACCAAGACCTGCTCCCCACATAGGTAAATCAACTACAGGCCATTGTACAAAACAGAGTGAATAAGGAGGCACAGTTGTTATCAAATAGATGATAAGAGATCAGATAATAAAGTAACTGAATAGGACTGTAATAACTAACTCACTCAAGACCTGTATGGAAAAGCCATACACAGCTGAAACCTTTATCCATCCACGAATTTGCTCATGGGATTTTGCAATACTTTCAAGAACAGATGATTATTTTCTGATGCAGTGAAGCCAGCGAACTTAATGAAGATATTTCTATTAATGTCATAGACTCTGCAATCCTCATTTAAAACAGGAATTGAACATTGGTCCATTTCCTGCTGTTTATTGCTGTGGCAGCAAAATCTTGCATATATGTTTTAAAATCAACCCCCTGAAGCAATTCCAAAGTGATTAATTGGTTGAAGAAGTTGCTTGTCATAAAATAATGAAAGCATCACAGCTCACCTATTACATCTATTTATTATTTCCAATAATACAAAGCCCAGAAATGGAAATAGCATTTATTTCATCACTATATTGCTTTCTTTCTTCTGTTTTCAAATTAGTAATCAGGTTACCATTTCCCTATACTCTCACTATGGAGGGGTAATCAGAATTAACTTTTCTCCCTTAGAATCTTTTATATTCAAAGCATTTGGTTTCCCACAAGATAAAAAAAAAATAAAATTATACAATCTTTGTTCCCACTGCAGGTACCTAGGAGGTTTTAAATACAATAAATGCATTCTGGCTAAGTTAATGTACCATAAAATCAAGCAGACTGTATCACTCTGTGATACATATACCTGGTAAGCCATCACTGAAAATACCGGTAATTTATGCTAACAGGTTATTCATCCATAGCAGACCCACCCTTTCTGTCAGAAAATATATCTTAAGATACAAAATCTTAACATAATTTCCTCCTCCTATATGTTTTCTCTGACTCTATTATTTACCCAGGATGCAGTGTCTGGTTTAAGTCCTGCTTTTAGTCAATTTTATAGCACAACTGAAACACTGGAAGTCAGATGACTCAATGCAAGGTCACACAATTAATCTGTACCTCCTGCAAACCAGAGCTCAAACGCAGCCAACACCTGCTCCCCTGCCCTAGATCATCCTGCCTCCTCCTTTAAAAGCCTTAGCCTCAGAAGGAAGTTCAGTTTACAGACTTTAAGGGTGGGTGAAGCGCTGCTCAGGTGAATCAGCTAGTTCTTGGTTTTGGGGTGCAGGGAAAACTGCACTTGTAAAACCATCTTAAAGGGTTGACAGCTTCCTCTTTGCTGTCACAATTGCACTTATCTTTCATGTGAAAAAACAGTGCAGATGCCAAGGTCATAAAAAGTTTTATATGGCTCTGCCTGCTGTCTCTTCAAGGTGGACTGGCAAGGCGAAGGGCTACAGACAGAAAAATGGAGTAATAAAGTTTAAGTACTGGGCAATAATATCCATCTGCAGTGCTGCAATGGCGATTAAGAGATTGAAAAAACTGCCTGTGGCTCTAATTGGATTATCTTGTATTGTGTACAACCCTTGGGGGCCCCTCACTGATAA
Source organism: Psilopsiagon aymara (assembly GCA_024733675.1). Taxonomy (NCBI): domain Eukaryota; kingdom Metazoa; phylum Chordata; class Aves; order Psittaciformes; family Psittacidae; genus Psilopsiagon; species Psilopsiagon aymara. Next base: position 12,587 of record JANRGW010019091.1, on the reverse strand, counting down.
AGCCTGCTTGTGCTGCCTTTTTATCCTACACGTGTGACTCCATACAATTGACTTTGCTGTAAACCACACAAATTCTTATGGTGCTGTGGAATTGTTGCAAACCCCTTTAGAAACCACTGTATATTACTTAGAAAACCACAATCTAATCAATTAGTATGATACAGTGCCATCTAAAAATTTATTTACACTATAATAACAACAAAAGAATCAGAATGCAGATGTGTATGTGTGGTTACTTAATGTCTAAAATCCTCTTAGACCTTACACACTGCTAACCATAAATGTAAGTAAATTTGAGGAAAAAATATAAAACTCATGCTAAAAAATGAGTTTTGAAAAAAAACCATTTGTTTGGGAAAACAAAAAGCTATGGCATTCGGATAACACTTCTGCTGAACTGAATCTAATTTACTAAGCCAGGTACTGTAAATAAAATTAGAAAAGCAAAATGAAGACCCTTCCTGAGCCTGCAGAAAGCCTTCACAAATGTTTCCTTTTCTTCTCACAGGTTTCATAAACTACAGACCAAAGCAATGGACTATTCCTGTTCACTGCTAACTTCCAACTCACTAAGCTGGAGGGAAAGCTGAAACCATTTCATTAAATGGAAAGAATACTGCAGCTATTTAGTGGGAAGAAAATCCCCAAACAAATGAAATACTAGAAGACTGGGAATGTATTTATATTTTTGTTAGAAACAGAAGGAAGCTGGAAGGATGAACTAACAAACCTCTCACTCTCCCTATAATTAGAATGTTGAGAGTCAGGAAGGGGAAATCAAGAAGCTAGGAATAGGGAGGTACATCTGTGATTCATCAACATAGAGCTGACAGTTATATTTATTTGAGATTATTTAATGCTGTTTATAAAATTCTGTTCCTTGCTTATGACTGTTTGCTTCTTTCATTCAGATGCTTCCTGCATGACCTGAAGATTTCATGAGTTCACACGGACTGAGCGCTCGATTTTGGGAAGAATGTTGGTGTCACAGGGCATTGAAAGGAGTGTCACAAAAAAAAAGGGGGGGCTTAACATCTCATTTAAAACCCTGAAAAATAATAGGGAAGAAGGAAGAACATCAGTTAAATTAAACAATGACACTAAAAAGGAAAGGGGCTTGTGAACACGGCAGCAACAAATAGAGGCAGAGAGAATAGCTTCAGAAGACATGAAGACTGCTAAAGCCAGGGAGAAATGGGAGAAGATAGGATAACAATGTTAGTGATTTCTCCACTTCTACCCCAGTTAAGTCCATCATAGGTTTGCATTGCCATAGTACACCCAAAAGTGATGCTTCTGCAAATGCAGCTAAGCACTTGTTCAGCAGTTGAAAGGTGCTAAACAACCAGGGTGTCACAATATGTCTTCCTTATCTGGAATACAAAGTAAAAACAAATGGGAGTAAGCTCCTGAAAGAGAAACAAAAATGATAAGGCGCTGAAGGAAAGTTTGGAAAAGATTAAAAGTGGGTAAACAATGCAAGGTAAAATGGTTTGGTCAAAAAACACCCTAAGGATGACAGGTATATTACAATATGAATTATTCAGGTTACCACAGAAGGTCATCACTAGACATTACAGTACCAAAATAAGAAAAAGAAACAAATAATATCTTTCAGGGCTATTCTATGATTCTATGATTCATGGTTATGGCAATTGCGGAAAATTAGAGCAATGTTGGCATACCTCTTTTATCTGAGTTTTTAAAAATAAGAGATATAAAGCACCAGAAAGCTTTGCATTGGTGGAAATGGGGAGATGAAAAAATAGAGCTTTCCCTGTCCAGTTTCCCTAGTTCTATGTTTCTGCAGCTTTGCTGATAGCATGATTGATAAATGATTCTTACAGTATTTTACCACCACTGTGCTCCTGCTTTCCAGCAATGAGAAGACTTCCCTTAAAAGGCAAAGCATATGGGAGGCTTTCTCTGCTTTACAAATTTATCCTTGAAGCAGGCTAGCTGCAAATTACTGCAGAAGGTTAGAGAACCTGCAATGTGAGTGCACAATATGTTTTGGATCCTTTGCACAGCTCCCTAGAAAAAGGCGTTTTTCATAAAAATGTGTTGATGTGTTTTCAATAAGGGCCTTAAGAAGTAGTGGTCAGGCTTTTCTGAAGAAGTTTGCCTTTTCTGTCATGATCTGCCACCTAGAAAACCTCTGCTTCATGACTCCCTGTATTTCCAGAGACAACAAAATTAACCCAATCCATTACATAACTGGGCCACGTTAACAGATTTTACTCTGATCAGTTGTTCTTGTCCATTTCTACTGACATTTCTATATCTGATTTTCTTCATTCACTGAAAGCAAAATAACAGAGATCTTGAGCTCTCTAGGAGTCACGTAACCATTAGAGAAGGGCTCAGTCATCCAAGTTTTTCCAAACGAGGAGAGCTTCCCGGCTCCCAACATTAACAGAAAGCAAGCAAACATCTAAGTACAACAACAAGCTTCAGGCTGAAACAGCATCTGAACTGATTGATTTTCCCTTTCCAATACAAACTTTGATGAATTATGTACCTTGGCAGTATCTTTTCAAAGCAGCTACAAAAGCATATGAAGCATTCATGCTGTTTGCCAGTTAGAAACTGGCAAATAATTCCTGTTTCCAGGCATTTAGGATTAGAAGTACATTATCAGAAAATGCCTCTAATAAAACTTTTCTTTTTTGTTGGATGGTGAGATCAAATCCATGACAGATTAAAACTGCAATCATGATAGTTATGCTTATAATGCTATGGAAAATAGCTGCATTTGTAATAAAATTGAATAGTTCTGCAGTCAAAGAGCTCTAGAAAACTAAAAACCAAAAGAAAAAAGGGTATTTTTTTCAGCACCTGCCATTCAACCCCCACTTGCCATGTTCATCAATCCTGTGCAGCCATGAATGCCTGCAAGCATACTTCACACACACATCAGCAATGCTATTAGAGCTTGAAAAGAGCATTTATGAAAGCTCAAGGGGATAAACTCTAAAACCCACATGCACTTTACTATTGTGGCTGTTAACCTGCACAAGCGTAGCTGTGAAAACATCTGTTCACATGAGTGGAGGAGCACATTTTAGAAGGAAATACGGTTGAAAATTTGGTTTCCAGCACACAATGACTGAACACAAAACTGCTGAAGCAGGTGTGAGGGTCAGCACTAGTCACAGGAACAAACTGTCACATTCTTTAATGCACTAAATTTTCATTAGTGAAGACCAGGTTTCAATATTTGAAATTTATCTGTCAGACTATAGCCAATTCATAGCCACCTTAGTCTATAGGCTAAAGGAATGAACACTCCTCAGTGCTCGGTGGTTTTTCTGGCAAGTGCTTGTCAATGAAATATCCTGTTTCAGCTTTGAATAGGTGTACACTGAAAATGTTTTCAGTACCCACCAAAGTCAAACTAAATCGGATCAGGATCCTATGAAGAGTGTTTGGACTGTAAGCTTGACGCTGTCTAAATACTCTAAAGTCTCTCATTTGCAATAATGAATAAGACATTTAGAGATTTGAAGTGGAAAGCATTTTCAAACTACTTCAGAGGGTAAATAACCTGTGCAAATACAGAAGAAAATGTAGAGGTAAGAGCATGCCATTTAGGTGGTACGCAGGCAGGGAGACAGCTGAGCTCTAGAGAGACCCTGGCTTCCTCTGCTCAAATGGCACTGCTGGCCCTGTCAAGGGCTCCAATTTACAGCATATCTACTAAACAGCTTCAAGAAGATGCTGGTTTACAGGGCTGCAATTCCACTTTGTTTAAAAACCTAGGCAACCAACATTTCAGCATTAAGTCCTCAGACCTGATTCAGCAAGGAGTTTGAGCACCCAAGCTCTTAGACTTAAGTGCTTTGCCCAATCAGGGGTGAAATGTTGAAAGTGATTAAAAACCCCTTGTAGTCTGAAGAAGTCATTACAGTGTTCTTGCATAAATTTAGATTAAATACATCTCCAGAAAAACTGAAGAGTGTTGACGCCAATTTCTAAAGAAACGAATGGCAGTCAATTAGTGAATCATGTAAGTCTAAACACTGCTTTTTTTTTTTTTTTTTTTTTATAAGCATAATGAAATAAACTTCAGATCTAACCCCAGGCTAATTGCATTTCAAAATGGGTTAGGTGGCAGAAGCTAAGCAAAATGCTTCATGGCTATGTTTTGAAACTCAAGCCTCTCCTCAGGAAAATAGAGTTGCTGCAGCTGATAACTCAGAGGGGTATGCACTGTGGCTGTTGTTTCCTTCTCATTGCATTCTCAGCACAGCCTACTTTCTTTGCCACAAATAACTCGAAGGTTATGAAATGCACTCTTAAACAAAGCCATGACACAAGAAGCATGCTTGCATGTCTTATTTGCCATTGCAAATGAGAAACTTAAAAGTTCCTAAGAGGTAAATCTGTATCACTAGATCAAGCATATTAATATGGATAATTTTCAACATGCTCTTCTTGCTGGCCTTTTCCCAGCTAACATATTCAAATCTGTCCTTAATGAACCCCTACAGACTAGGAAATTATGTCCTAAGGCAGGTAATCCAAAAGGATTTTGCAGGAGCCATCTGCAATAAATCTGTCTGAAGTTTAGTTAATCTGCATTTTAATAGTTCACTAGCCAGGAAATTCAAGATTTGGAAAGTCGGAGGTTGATAAAACCCTAAGCTTTATCAGATTAAAACATGAAGAACACAAACCTCTTATTTACTATAAATAAGCTCTCTATGGACTTCAGCTGAGGAGACGTCGCAGAACTTGGAAGAACCATGCATCTACAAAGCTTCATTAGGGTGACATTGTTCCCATGCTAGAAGTACAGTTCACCATTTCGGATCTCCTGCCTTCATCTGCATGACTGTCAGTTCCCATTTACAAGCCCTCTGTATTAACCTATAGCAGCAATTGAACTTTGCTGGCTTTAGAAGAGACTCATTTGTCCTTCCAAGGTGGAGAGGCCCTTCCTGTGTCTGCCTGGCAGCAAGACAACCTGACTGTTCCTGCTTGGACTTCAGTCCTAGATGAACATGGGCCCTGTTTTGCAACAGACACAAAAACATGGACCATATTACTGTGCTGATCAAATTCAATCTTTGTGTGATTAAGCAATAATCCCTTGGGTTAAAAGCAGCTGCAGCTTTAACAGCAACTCTGAACTGGCCATGTAACTGGACCACAACAGCTTCAACAACATAATTACAAAAAAAACCTAAACCATCTGGCAGATATACTAATCCCCTTATTGGGATGCCAGAAAAATCACCCCAAAGAGGAGGCCAATACATATTTCTGAGTTTGAGTCTTGTTTTTATGAATAGTCAAACTAGGGCTAAATTCCTACCTAGTGTAACAAGGGCAAGCTATCTGCCTATCTATATATGGGCTGAGTTTGGACTTTCCTCCTGTATATTGTTTCAGCCAGTATATGACTGAGAAATGAGTAGCTATTCAATAACACTGCTTGAGCCTGTTAGGACATGAAGCGGATCTCCAGCAGTGGGTGGTAAGCCTCTCTTGGTTTCTCAGCTGCATCCTTTCCTCTTAGCTTGGGACAGACCACAGCTCCAAGTTTCATTTTTCGCACATGAAAGATGAGGATTACAATTCTCTCTTCTAAGGATTATTTTGATGCCTACTGGTATAAAATCATATACACATCATTTATTAGTAATATGCGTTTGTAGAATCTTCGAGATTGTTATAAAGACATACTGAGGTCCTCTGAAAGGAAAAAAAAAAAGAAAACAAAATAACAAACCTTAAACCCCCACAGATTCTAAAATGTCAGTAACAAGGGATAATATAGACATTGCCTTGAAGAGACATTTCAGGTAATATTAAATAAATGCCCTTGTTATTAGCATAGGTTTCCTAGGGCCTTCTGTAAATCCACACCTGACAGTCAGTCATTATCAGGCTGCCATTGACTCATTACCTCTCAAATAGTTCTTTATGAGGTTAGATTTTAATTTTTCAGTGTTGTATTAAACCAAAGATAAATACTGTTTCAGTCCAATCAATGCACAATCTCTGCCTGCTCATCAGCTGCACTTATAACATTTCTTGTTTGCTCACCAAAGCAGCACAGCAAGCATGACAGCAAACAGATGACATTTTGAAAAAGACTATCACTCTATAGCATCTGTTCTGAACTGTCTCTTTTTTTAACTACCTTGTAAATGGCAGGTTATTTTTCACATATCAAATATTTTCATGTCAAATTCTCACAATATCAGAAACCTCCTCCTATATCAATTGCTGCATAATTAAAACAATGGGCTAAATCACACCAATTTTTTTCCTGGCTTTAGAGATTGCCAAGGCAGGTCTTTTTCATTATGAGAGTAGAGGCTGAAAAACGTGACTTAAAGCTGGAGCTGTAGGATTTCTTTTCTTCATGCACAGACAGCAATATTCACTTCCAATGAAAAAGAATGATAGCTTCATTTAAATTCATTCTGTGGGTGTTCCACACAGGAAAGGAAGTTATTGTTGTCAAAGACAAAATGAAAGGCTACCATCAGTTGGTTTTTTTTTTTAAATACAAAATTTTGGCTACCATCTACCAGCCAGTGAAAAAGGGTTGATTCAGATTTGGGGTCCACTTCCACAGCTGTGAAAAATAAAATGAAGGAAAAAAAAACCAAAACCAAACCCAAACCCAAACCCTGGCTTCCTTTGCACTGTGAAAATATAGTAAAGAGATCTGATATAACCTAAACTGACAGCTCCATCACCAGGCACTTCCCAAAATGTGAGCCACTCAATGTCCTCCTCCTGACAACCTGAGATGAGCAAGTGGCAGAGATGGCATCACAGAATCATAGAATCTTAGAATAGTTAGGGTTGGAAAAGATGTTAAGGTCATCTAGTTCCAACCCCCCTGACATGGGCAGGGACACCTCACACTAAACCATGCCACCCAAGGCTATGTCCAACCCGGCCTTGAACACCGCCAGCAATGGAGCATTCACAACTTCTCTGGGCAACCCATTCCAGTGCCTCACCACCCTTAAAGTAAAGAATTTCTTCCTCATATCCAATCCAAACTTCCCCTGATTAAGTTTGAACCTGTTACCCCTTGTCCTGTCACTACAGTCCCTAATGAAGAACCCCTTCCCGGCATCCCTATAGGCCCCCTTCAGATACTGGAAATCTGCTATGTGGTCTCCACACAGCCTCCTCTTCTCCAGGCCAAACAGCTCCAACTTTCTCAGCCTGTCTTCATCACTCCATGGGTCCTGCTATGACAGTGGTCCATGGGAAGGGGCTGGTTTGCACCACAGCTTCCTTCAGGAATAAACATTGGATATCAGTTTCCAGATGAGTGCGTATTTGTTACTTTTTTAAAAAGCCCAGTGTTTATAAATGTTAATCACATCTCCAGTTTGAATTGGTGATGTAATATGCAGTGGTCAGAATAAGTATTTCCAACACCATTATGGAAGTTTTATCTTTTGAATCTTATATAAAGTGACCACTGTGACACGGCATTCAATTAACTGTCACCTACAGTATGCTCTGAAAGAATAATATTTTTTTTCAGGTTTTTGTTTTGTTCTTAAAAAAATCTTCTTAATACAAAGCCAATGTAGTGTTCCATTAAAGAAATGTAAATAGGATCTATAGACAATTTTTTTCATCTGAGTTGGTTCAGACCTTGCTGCAATCTAAATAACCAGATTTAGCTTTGAAAGATGGAAATGAGGGTGCTGAATATAAAAGAGAAAGCATTATAAGAAGGTTTTATTCTAATTCTGATACAACAGCAACTGTGCAGCTCTTGATTCTTTTGGAAAAGCCGTAGATGGCTAATCTTAGATTTGATGAATGGAGATTACAATGCTTTTAGGAGGAAAATAACAGGAGAACAGAATATTGAATCAAATGAACAGGCACATCCTCATGAATAAGCCTGACAAGAGAGACATCTGGATCAAGCATATAGGAAAGCTACTACTCGGTATGTAGGTACCTATCTATCCAGTTCATTTATTTTCATGTCCAAAACCCAATTAAAAGTAAATTGTGCACAGATTGCATGTCAGAAACAATGGATTCTTTCAGAATATAACCACTTTTTTCAATACACAATGATGGCAGCCAGAACAATAAAAGCAAGAAAATTCCACCAGTGCTGTTCTCTCACCTGAGATGAACGCTATGTAGGAATATACGCATATTCACAAAATCTCCTGGTGACATTTTCTGTGAGTCAGAGAAGAAAAAGTATCTTTGCCTAGGAAGGTATTTAAAGGCCATATAAAATGTCCTTCAAACTCCATGCATAAAAGAAATTCAAATTCAAGCAACCCTCAAGCAGCAATGAGAGACAAGGTACTTGCAGATATTTTTAAATCTCTGTTGTAAGCACCCCTTTTAAGTAAGTTGGTAAAAGTTCTATGACTCTACAATTCATTTTACGCATACAAGTGGAAGATGGACCCACACATGTGAGAAGAAGCTGCTAGTTTGAGAAACAGCAAAACAACATGCAAAAAATTGAGAATTACACATCTAATACTGTGCAGAAGGGCTAATACGAAATTTTGAAGCTGGAACTTTATCAAACTTAAAGGAAATGAAAGAAGTATCATACTTATATACACATGTGCCTACTTCTTTTCTGGTCTTCAAAGGTAAGAGATTTCACAAGCAAATTTCATAGTATTAAAACATGCCTAAAGTTAAGGTTTATGTCATTCAGTAATTTAATTGCAAAACTGAGTTATGATACCACAGTTGATGGTGGTACAACTTTTCACCCTGAGTCTGTCCCAAGTGTTGTTATGTTCCCATTTATTGAACCCTCTGGATATTGATGTCATGGTTGCAAATTGGCTTCCCTCCCAACCTAATAACATGGAGACTCTCTCTAAAACAAATGTAATATTAAAATTCAGACAAGTGACCTAAAAATGGCCCTTGAGGGCAGGCCTGCAATTTCCTGAATCACGCTCTCCTTATTCCCTCATTTGTTAAGTTTCGCAACATCAATTTTTATACTGTTGCTGTTTTATTCTGTCCAAATGATTGCTGAATACTAATGAACTGTCCCTCTTTGACAAATGAGTTATTGTTTGATATATTACATTAGGGACCTAGAGACTAAACTACTTACAGATACTAGACACTTATAGAAAATACATTTACATAATAGTATACTATTAGGTAATGAAGTCCCGTATCTGGAAATAAATAGGGGTTTCAATAAACACAAATTTTGTCAGTTTTCTTGTAGCAATATTTTGCAAAATAAATGTAGGGAAACCACAGAAAATTACTTTCTTTCCAAATAATTTTTCATTTTGATGTTTTATCCTACTAGTCAGCCATGTAAATGCAGTGGACACTACAAGTACTGCAGTATCAGTATGGTTTATCATAATTAACCACTTCAGTTATCATACAGTTTTGCTTTATAATGTAAAGATACAGTTTTAGGGCCTGAGACCCAGTGTATTCAAATTATTCACTAGTGTCATATTTCATTTGTACACTCTTAACCACCTTCCATAGGAGAACAGAAGGAGCACATACAAAAAATCTTGAGTGGACTAGCCTAACTTATCTAACGCTTTTTAAAGCACTTGCTCTGTATTGGAACTTCTGCACGGCTCACTATCAATTGCTTTTTTCAAAAAGCAAACAAATGAACAAACAAAAACCTGAAGAAATTCTGTGGAGAAATCCCCTCTCCTTTATTATCTGTTAGAGGCTGGATACTCTCGGAGTACATAAAAGAGAGTCACTGATTCTCCCTGAAGACTTAACTAGTCTGCTTAAATTGTGCCTGTATTTTCTTTTGACAAGTATTTTGTCTTTTTCCAAGGCTAGATTATTATAATTACTATTACTATTGTTATTATTATATTGTTATATTATTATTACTACTATTATTCTTTTCTTTTTTTTTTTAGTTGGAACTCCTGGAATATTTTACATTCACACCAATTAAAGAATTGTAACTGCAAAGCATTTTTTTAAATAAAAGAGTCCTTTTCCTACAGTTTATTGTGACCATATATATAAAACCAAAATACTGTAAAATAGTGTGGTCCATACTGGCTTCATCATTTCAGAGCAGGATTTTCCAGTTCTAGTTGCTGTGCAAGAGCAAACAGATCAGAGCTATCAGAAACCTTTGTTTCAGAGCTCCCTCTTCAACCTGAGTAGAAGACTGAGATCCTAAAAATGCACTAGGCTTTCTTTTCTCTGATTTTTAAGGCTTTTTGCACTGACATTGAGGCATCAAGATTTTCCTTTTATTCAGTATTTCTTGTTATAGGTAGTTTGGTCTTCCTTTCAAAAGCTACTTCTGAACAATATCTATCTTTGTTTATATTTACTTTACTAATACTGGCTGGCATTTCTATTTGAACCTCTCAGCTAAATAAATTTACTTCTATTTTGTGGTATATGGAGAACAGCACACCTCCTGAAAGCATCAACAGAGTTGTCTACGTGCAGCAGTATGTACTTTTCCCTAGCTCGATCACAGACTATAAAGCAACAAAGGGGAAGATTCTCTGATTTTTTAAATCTTTCAGGTTAAAAGAGGGGGAAGAAGATGGATGGGATACTCCCCTGTTCAACTCATATATTTGTAGTTATCAGGATTTGTTTATATAAGGATTTGCTTATGCTATTTTTTCAGAATTTGTTTATACTCAGTGGCTAGCCATACAACGTGAAAAACAGCTTCTCTAGAAATTAATCTCTACATTTTATTACTGTTTAATTACACCTCCTCTTAGATCTTTTTGTATGTCACATATAGTCATTAGGCTGGGCGAACACTTCAATAATGTAAGTATTTTTCTTCTTTTGACACTTACCTCTAACAAAATGCTGAATTTGAGTATTGTATTTTATTTTATTTTCCACTAAATAAAATCAAACAATACTACAGATACTGAATTATCCCATCAGCAAGGTTACAGTGCTCATTGGGACCTAAATATTTAATCTACAAATTTTACAAAGAAGAAAAGGTAAGGATGGCTTCCAAAATACACTAAATATTAGCACAGACAGCAATGCTTCTAAAAATATGATATTGCTGTCCTTCAAATTCTGGAAGTGAAAACATGTATCTAAATATGAATAGATTTACAAAGAAAACTCCCAAAAAACAAACTGAAGAGTTTATCCTTCACTTAAAAGCAGAACTTGCTTTGGATAATGTATTTACTTTGAAGTGACTGCCACCTTTTATGTCAGTTTCATTTAATTTCTTAGAATTAAGTACTATTCTTCTCCTCCCCTGACTTCACTAACAGCAATTTGCATAGAGATTATCTACCATTTATTACATGCAAGAAGATTGATCTGATTGAATGGGAAGATCCACAGATGCAGAAATAAAGAGGAAAAAAAATGTATCCATAAAGGTATATTCAAAATACAGCACCTTAGCGACTAAACAAGAGACCTGTAAAACTATATTCTGATTCCTTCACAATTCTCTAGTCAAATATTGCTGATCTCAAGGTCTAATTTATCAAGGCCCTCACTGGTCAGCATTTCTTTTCCTTTTGCTAAAGGAAATACTAAATACTGTTGTCATTCAATGTTTTCATTAAAACTCAGTAAGAAATATTAACCTAGAAGGCCCATTTGTGACAGCAATATGCACTTTATGCCCAAACCAGTATAAAACACGAATGTTACCTGGCAAATAAATTATGCTTCTGCAATGGTTTCTCAAAGAAAGAAATGCACAGATTATGATCTCTCTAAAGAGGTTTCCTGTCCATACAGAATGGTCAAAATACTGTGAAAGCAATTTATGGCTCACAGCTCCTTCATGGACTCCACTAGTGAGTACAGTACTAAAAATAAGACACCATTATATTTTAATTATATAATATATTGCATTACATTTTCAACACAGTCACCAAAATCTGAATTTGTACGTTAGGCAAAGTGCAAACATTGGTATATTCAGTATGTCTGGGAAGTTATAACAAGAGTTATTACAATTACTGTGAGTATTCAAGATGTTACTACCAGCAAGGAAACATTATCTGTCTCATTTGTTTCTATTCGATTCTTATTTTGACCTCACAATATTTCTAATTAAGTGTCCTGCACAACAGTATTTCATGAACACCTTTTATCAAAGGCATTGATGCTTTCTCATTTCTTCTGTAAAGGTTATTATGTTAATGTAACTGTCACTTTTAATTCATGCGTAAATAAAACCAAGGAATATTATAACTAAAATCAAACAAAAATTAGAGATTGATATTGGGAGAACTGGCTACCCTGGATTTGGAAAAGGCTGAGGTTCTTAATGACTTCTTTGCCTCAGTCTTTACCAGCAAATGCCATGACGACACCACACAAGTCTTGTAAGGCAGAAACAGGGACTGTGAGAATCAAGACCCTGGGTCAACTGTAGGAGAGGATCTGGTTCAAGATCATCTTAAGAACCTGAATGTGCACAAGTCCATGGAACCTGATGAAATCCATCCATGGGTCCTGAAAGAGCTGCAAATGAAGTTGCTAAGCCACTGTCCATAATACTTGAAAAATCATGGCAGTCAGGTGAAGTTCCCGATGACTGGAAAAAGGGAAATATAACCCCATTTTCAAGAAGGGGA
>JANRGW010019087.1:0-88701 GCA_024733675.1 Psilopsiagon aymara | reverse complement strand
AGGGGCAGGATCACCTCCCTCGACCTGCTGGTCACGCTCCTTTTGATGCAGCCCAGGATACAGTTGGCTTTCTGGGCATATATGCACACAAAATCTGGTCATCAAATCAGTTACTGTGATGGTCTTTTTTGGTTTAACAAGACTCAGACAAGTTTTAGCTTAAACTCACTCTTAGCAATACCTGGAGGACCCTTATAAGGTATGTATTATTCAAGGCTTGTGCAGAACAATTATCTCAGACTCCAGGTCACTTGTTCTGGTGGAGCAGTCACAAACAAATTGTCACCTTAATTCAGACTTAATTTGCCCCTCTCCTGAAAGCATTGGGACTGACTGGCACTTGTTTGGTATTCCTTGTTTTTGGGAATTGAGTGATCTCATTTGTTACAAACTAAAAGAGGATTCTCTCTTGGCCATGTGTTACAGACCACAGTCATAGACTACGTGAAGCCATCAGATCTCAAGAAGGACATGAATGAAACCTTTAAGGAGAAGTTCCCTCACATTAAGTTAACCCTCAGTAAAATAAGAAGGTAACGTTGCAAAGCTTGGTAAGGCTGCAGCGTGATGCAGCTGTCTCACATGTCAGTGCAATTGCTGCTGTACATGAGGGGAAGCACAGCAGGGGTTGATCTTCCAGAAGCAGTGACCAGCAGAGGTGCAGAACAAGTGAAATGATTGCTTTGATTAATGGGCTGAGTAAAGAAGATCAGGGAAACACAACATCTAAAGGGGTGAGGGTGCGATCTGGGTATGCGCTAAACTAAAATACACAGAAAAATAACTCGGAATCTCTTAAGCTCACAGCAGTTAGCTTAAAAAGAGACTGAGGAAAGAGAAATGCTGACTTTTGTGCCTTGTCCAAGAGCATGGTTAGAAGCAAAACAGGTGATCAGTTTCACAACAAAGTTGTAGTATTTCATCACTGTTTCCAGTATAGCAAGCTAGACATACTGCTTCACCGAAGTAATGATAATTTCATTTGTCTGTAGTGACCAGAAGGACACTGAGCCATGTAGCTCTGTAACCAGACAATACTGCAGTACATGGGAAGACTGTTGGTTTGGGTTTGACCAGCCATAAACAGTGGCAAAGCTGCATATACAGCACAAGCAATCAACCTGCTCTTACTAATGCTAAATAAATTGTATGCAGCTTAAGACCTCTGATGAAATACTGTTGCTGGAAATGTCAAAGCTTTTCAGTTGCTTTTATAGTTTGACACAAACTTCTGGGGGCAGTGAGGGGGAAGGACGAGTTCAAAACATGCCGTAAAATGTGTCCCCAAAACAGAGTATAAAGGTATCTGCCCAGTAAATTACCTTTTCCTTTTCCCCTCCATTTGACTAATCAGGAGCCTCTGAAAGGACGATTCTTAGTGTAAAATGAGAAATGCTTTAAAACACAGTTCACAGCATACTTGTCTGATCTCTTTACTCAGCTTGAAGAGAGAAATGCGCAAGCTTGCTCAAGAAGAATGTGGTTTTGAAGAGCCCACAGTGGCCATGGCCTTTGTCTACTTTGAGAAGCTCGCTCTCAAGGGGAAGCTGAACAAGCAGAATAGAAAGCTTTGTGCTGGAGCCTGTGTTCTTTTAGCAGCCAAAATTGGCAGTGACCTCAGAAAACATGAAGTCAAGCATCTTATAGATGTACGTATCCATACGTTTCCAGTGTTCCTTCTACATGAAATGCCAGTATGTGTTCTATTCAAGCCAGCTTGCCAGTGGTCATGCTGTCCTTTAGGTTTCCAGCTGTACACACAGCTAGGTACCTTTTTTTGTTACACATTTATGTGGAAGTAGTAATGATCAGTGTCACTGCAGAGGTGTGGGAAGCTCATTTGATGTGACTGAAAACCCTGGTGTCAGGTACTGTGAGGTCTGAATGCTATCTGACCACCATTCTGTCAACACAAGTCAAAAGTTAACCCCCAGGAAATTCATTTTGCCTTTTATTATGTTTTCAAGGGTGTCAACAGGACTCTTCTTTGAGAGATAAATGTAGATACCAATTTCAGAGGGAGTCTAATAGACTAACAAGTTTTTATTTCTTCCATCACGTTAAGCTTTTGGGCAAGAAAACCTAAAGAAGTGTTCCCATCAGAATGTCTCACCCCAGCTGGTTTTTGGTAGAGTAAGGTGTTTCTTCTTCTACCCACTCCATGTGAAAATGTTAACAGGGGGGAGTGTTATTCCGTAATCTTTTGCAAGTACCGAGATGCCAATCTGATTTAATACTGCAGGAAGTTGGGCGTGTAGCTGGGTACATGGCTAAAACCAGCTCAGTTGAAGAGATGCGGGAACTTGGCTGGGGGGCAGGACTGGACTCATGCCCTTCTGCCACAATCACAGAGTTGGGTTGGCAGTCAGTTTGTTATAAACCACTCTGAATAACCAGGGAAAAGAATCAACCGAGTGGGAGTTGGAAGATCTGGCCTCTCTTGCTGCCCTGAAACATTGATCCACCCGTAAGACACATTGAGGTTTTCCAAAACACAGTGGGCACAGAGAAGTAGCAAGCCAGGGAGATCATAAGAAGGGAGTGGGGAAATATCCCTGAACATCTGAGTGCCCACTTGTAGCATCCAAATCCAGTGAGAACAGCAGAGCAGATGGGAGGTTTAGTACATTACAGCAGAAATCCAACTAGGAAGCCTGTCTCATCTCCCTTGAGAATAGTAGTTTTTATTACTTGCTGTTCTTATGGTTGTCACAGATGACAACTGAGGTATTGAGATCAAATGTATCTAATTGTATCAGAAATAATTTTCCCAATAGGGTGTTGTAACACAGTGATGCTGAAAGGAAAATTAGTGATTTCAGGCAGTGCAGGAAGTTTGTGGGCAGATGCATGTCTTCCATTACACAAGTGATTTCAGTGCATGGAGGCAGGAGTTTCCTCTTCCTGCAGTGGTAATCACTGTGATCATTAGAAGATGTAGCTGCTGGAGGTGGAATGAGCAAGATGATGAATGTGTCAGAAATAGCATGGCTGGCTGGGCTTTGTGAGCTCACCGTTACATTAAGGAATCAGTACATCCAGTTCATCCTGCTCTCGTTTTCTAAACCTAGAGCCACTGAAGTCCGGTGGGACAGAGGGTTAATGACGGCAGCATGCATGTCTTGAATCGTGGCATCTGTAAGAAAGTCACATACTCACAAAGATTTTGTTCTGTTTCCTTGGCTGTCCTTTAGAAACTGGAAGAGAAGTTCCGGCTGAACAGGCGAGAGCTGATTGCCTTTGAGTTCCCAGTGCTGGTGGCCTTGGAGTTTGCTCTTCACCTTCCTGAGCACGAAGTGATGCCGCACTACAGACGCTTGGTGCAGAACTCCTAGCGCTGGCTGCCCTGCGGGGAAGGGGCTCCCGACTGTTCCCGCTTGGCTCTCCTGAGCCACAGTTACTACTGGAAATGCAAAATCAGACTCCTGACACTTTGCTCTCTCTCTCCCCAAAACAGTTTTTCCGACAATGTATAGGAGATACTGCATTGACTCGAGACTCTCAGCTTTGACCGACTTACGTTATCATTAGTTTCTCAACGCAGGTGATGACTGAGCTGTTGGTAAATGGTTAACATGCTGAAACTGCGTGGTGACTGGCCCTATCTGTGGGGACTACAGCTGTAAAAGTAGGCAAAAATTAGAAGGGCAGCCTCCATGACCACCCCTCTCTCCATCACACAAACCCACGTGAGTGCATTGTCATAGCGCTTTTTCTACCAACCTGCTGCAACTTCCCAGAGGACTTCTCAAAGTGAAAAAGCTTTTAAAGAGGATATCTTCACTGTGTCAAAAAGAATGTGCCAATCTATTTTTGTATCAGCAATTGAAAGTGCACTTTTTCCTGTGGGGTGTTTGTGTGTGTACTCGTGTGTGTGTGCGTGTGCGACACCGAACTGATCTCAGTCCAGGTGGTTGGCTTAGCTGTTTCCAAGTGTCTCAGTTACCGATGGTGAAGATCAAGGTGACCTTGCGTGTTTACTCGTTTAAAAACATAACTACTGGAAAGGTGGTAAATGGGATCATTTTTTGGACACTTGGATTTTTTTTATTCTCTGATCTTTCACACATTGAACCTTTGGAAGGATTACACTACTATTTACTATGAGAGAAGGATCAGCAACTGACCTTAAGTTTTCAGTCATGTTTGTGATAAAGGTGAAAGCATTAGTATGAGATTTCCATGTCATGTTTTTTAAAACTATCTTGTGTTAAGCCACATGCATATTTTTAACCTTCGCACTTTTCCCACTGTGGAGATGGTTAGACTTGCACTCTGTAGTGTTGTATTTCTGTGCTCTATGTTAGAGTGCGTAATAAGCACATTTATTGTGCTCTATCTTAAAACAGTGTTTTATTAAAAAAAAAAAAAAAGGCAAAAAGAGTAGGGCTCAGCAGTATAACAGGTGTCTTAAGGCTCCAACACCAGGGCCATCAGCTATTAGAGGTTTGGGTTTTAACTAGAATTGACTGTGCAGAACCTAAAATCAGTGCCCATTGAAGTTAGAGGTCCAGCTCTTTTAGACATTTCAGTACTGGAGTTTTACAGTAAAACTTCTTGCAGCTTCCCTGGTTCTGACTGGACACCCAGAAATCTGGAGGGTTCATCCAAGCCCCCCAGTGCTACATACACACTAAGCTAACGCCGTGTTGATGGACATCATTTGATTGCTGTTAATCCTGTGGGATTACGCCCCTGTCCGATCTTCTCCTGTGCTGATTCACTTAACCTTGCTCTTCACATGGCCCACATGTATCTGGCAAAGTCAAATACTTACATTTATGGTAATTCTATAAAATAAATGATAATCTCAACTATGAGGTATTAGCTGAAGCCTTACCTCTCTCAAGTTTGGGAGTGCTTGCTCAGAGTATGGAAAGGGCTTGTGAGCAGACCATAGAGAAGTGGGACATACCAGAAGATGTAAACACACTAATGCTTACTTTCTTTCACTCTTGCTTCAATCAGTTTTATTGTTTCCTTCAGTTAGGCCAGGAAACATCCAGTTTCTTTACCAGCTTTGACTCCTTTAAACTCTAGTATGAAAAATGCCTGCATATGATTGCTCTAAAGAATCTAGAAAGGTTACATGTCAGGACAAATGGGAATTTGTTGGATGCTGTTGCTCTCCCTCCATTTTAAAGGGGAGAGTGACTATGCTAGCTTACAGTTACTATTAATACTTACCTTGGAACTAGATAATCTTAAGGTCCTTTCCAACCCTAACTATTCTATGATTCTAAGAGGGGGTGAAGAGAAAAGTGTGTACTTCACCTCCCTGGTGCAATGACCCACATCACTGAAACCCATGTGCCACTCACCCAGCTGTGGAGCGAGGGCAGGGCTCCTGCTTCCTCCTCCTCCTCCTCCCAGCCCTGACGCAGCCAAGGAACAGAGAGACGAGCTTGGAGCACACCTAATGCCTCTATCTGCCCTGCCTGTTTATTCAGCTCAAAAAGGCAGCACAGTGTTGACCTGCAGGCCTGCGGGTCTGCTAGGAGGGCTCCCATCCTTGGCTGCGTCACTTTCCACCAAAATAGTGTATATACTTTGAAGATTTGCTTCTGATAGCAGCGATCTGTTTCTAACAGCAACCACTCAAGGCTAAGCAGAAGCTTTACCTTTCCATAAAGGCTTCTACCTTTTGTTTTGAGTCTGTTTTTTCTTACATTGCTTTATAGTATTTGCAGGGAAAAAGCAAATTGTGATTGCAAGATGCAGACTAAAGAATGACAGTCTTACAGTAGTCTTTAGAGACACTATTGAATCACACTGTCACATCTTTTGTCTTCTGTGCTGCTACCCAACCCTGATCTACAGTTTACACAGATTTCTGGGATGAAATCTGATTGCTGGAGACTTTCTGCTTTTCATTGTTGTTGTTTTGGGGATGGAAAAGGGTTTCAGAATGATCAGTTACAGTTTGAATGTGGAATAAACACTTAAGATGGTGATGATGTTGCACTGTTCACTTAGGAACATATATAAAGCCATATGATGCTAGATCTCAGAGCACAAAGCTTGGTCAGTACAATTCTGGTTAGGACAATGGGCAGGATTTGCCCCCTTTCCTCCCCAACCTTGGGAAAATTCAGGCTGAAGTGGTAGAGGAAATCTGTACCAAACAAAACCCATGTTGGTTGTTTTCCTTTGTCTTACATGGTAATGAGTGTTGATTTACAGATGATTTTAGGTTCAACTTTACATAGTTCGGGAAAATAATCCATTCCATATCACTTGTTCTGTTCTGAAATGATACCGTACACTCTACCATGCAGAGTTTATTCCTTTTCTAAAAAAATAAAAGTTTAAAAAAAAATTGAAAATCACGGACTCTTTTTCACCAGTGACAGTATGTAAGGTGACGCTGTTCTCTCACCTGTATGTGTTCAATGGTTTTGCCTTTGTCTGCCTCTGGAGCATAAAGCTACTTATTAATAGGCCAGTGGTGGGATTGCCCAAGGGCCCTCGCCATCTCCTGGCACTCATCTTCCTGAAGAGCCTTCACTTCCAGGATCTTTCCTCCAGCTAAGACTGTAATCTTCTTCCCAGACTGCTGTTCTGGGTTTGTTGGTGCTTTTGAAGACCTTCTTTTTGGCACTGGCTCCTCCTTCTGCTGCCAGGGCCTGGTTCTCCCAGCCCAAACCGCTGGGGTGCAGAAGGACAAGGCACAAGCAGGCTCCCCAGCATCTCTTGTGTCTTGCAACCCCTGGTTCACTGGGGAGTGTGAGATTTACTCTGGGTGGTAGTAAAATTTACAGCTGCTCCCTTAGCAGTTGCAGTTCACAAGCAGCAGCTTCTGCTTGGGAGGTTGAAAATTCAGGTTTGAACATATGTGGTCACACCCCCAATTATCCACCACATATTGGCATTCAAGCTATTTCTTCCACCCATGACGCCCCCTAAATTCAACACCTACCTGGGTGCTCTCCCCAAACACCCATTTTCATTCCACATTAGTGAAGTTCTGCCAAAGGTTTGGCTCTTTACCTCCACCCATCACTGGGTTCCCTGGAGACCCTCAGCTGTAAATTGTGTTTGTGGCAATACAAACATCAGCTGGAATTACAAAGACTGCAGAACGTACAAATACACCAAAAATGCTTTACTAATCATTTTCCAAAAGTACTCATGAACAGGCAGTGGCTTCTTTGGAATAGTCTGTAATGTCTTTAAATGAACTTCAGCTAGTTGTTCCAGCCTCCTAAAATGCAGAGACCACGGCATAAGCCTTCCCTGGAAGCAGTGAGGAGTAACTTGTTAGGAGACAGTAACACCTTCCCACCATGCTAACGGATTTTGGCACCAGCCCCCACATTAAACGTTCAAATTAAAAAGGGTAAAAGTAGTTTAGTGAGGTGAGAGACTGAGCTATTACACCAACAATGCCAACGTCACTAGCCGAGACTGAAATCTGTCCCAAGTTGCACCTTTGGGAAGGGAAGGAAGAAGTGTGGGAGGCAGATTTGAACCTAAATTGAATGTCTTACATTGTAAACTTTGTAGTGAAGAGGGAGAATAAGGGAAAGAAGAGGGAAAAGAAACTTCAGGTGCTATCCCTTCAAAGAAAGTTGCACAAAAGGAAAATGGTTCAGGTTAGATGTAAGGAAGAAGTTCTCTACTGTGAGGGCAGTGAAGCACTGAAACGGGTTGCCCGAAGAAGTGGTGAATGCTCCATCCCTGGCGGTGTTCAAGGCCAGGCTGGACATAGCCTTGGGTGACATAGTTTAGTGAGAAGTGTCCCTGCCCATGGCAGGGGGTTGGAACGAGATGATCTTGAGGTCCTTTCCAACCCTAACTATTCTGTAATTGATTCTATGGTTCACTGTGAGCTCATAGAGCTGCAGACTCCCTGCCTTAGCCTGGGGCCTCCTGGTCCAGACGGGCTCAGAGGAGAGTTTTTCAGTCACTAGAAACCTTGCCCAGGTCCCAACAGGAAATACCAGGACCAACAGTGAGAGGAGAAGCAAGAAGCAACGCTTACAGCGTGCTACCAGGGAAGAGCAGGAGCTGTGATCCTGGAGAATGGCTTGTGTACCTTCAAAGCAAGGTGGAGGGGACCAAAAAGGTACCGTTGACTTAAGCAATCAAACACTTCCTTTCGTTAGTGAGAACTAAATATTGGCTATTATCATAAATCAATTTGCCCTTTCTGTGCATAAACCCCTTCCCATAATTTTGCTGAGCAGCATTCTAAACCAGCTAGGACGCTTGTCTCTGCTACACTGTTCAGACATCCTCCAGAACTTAATCCCCCCACCAGAAGAAGCCACCTAGTTTGCAGTCAAATTTCACTGGCAACTAATTTATAAGTCAGTATTGTCAGGGATTTTCCTTTAGTTTTTAGACTGAGCTTTAGACAAGCTTTTCTTCAGGCTGGAGCCTTACAGCTAGGAAAGGTTTGGAGACATCTAGACTACCTCAAGCCACCTGCTTCTCCTCTGTTGCCAGACCAATTATTACGTTGGCTGCATGGCTGCATTGTGCTTGGTTTTAGAAAGGATAAAGGCGATGTGTTGCAGCATAAGAATGACGGGCACATCATCAGCTTTTAGTGCCTCACACCAGAAAACAAAAGGTTCTCTATTATACCTAAATTTCTGTCCTGTTTGTCCCTGAAAGCACACAGGTCTCAGCTGTTTCCCCTTCTCTCACACTTAGCCTATCATTACATACACGCTAATTAAAATAAAAAGTAGTTAAGATGGCAAATCTCAACATGTTTTTAGAATGCCAAACAAGAAGCTTACCAAATGGTAAGCACAAGAGATGTGCTACGTGCTGGCTTATTCCCTTCCTTGCAAGAAGCATGCATGGCAATGGCAGTCCCTGGGTGGTAAAGCAGCACACTCGTGACAGCCTCTTCCACCCCTCCGTACCTCAATGCGGTCTTGACTTAACAGCCCCTGTGGATGGGGAGGGAAGATAACACACCAGGAATAGATTCAGAAGAATTACAGAGCTCAGCATCCTGTGTGAGGGAAGGAGGAAGGGGTCATGAAATTATAAATGCGCAAAAAACAATGGGAGCCCGTGGTTTCCAGTGGTATTTTCTGCTGGCAACCAAAGGAGCCTGATTGTTTTGTTTTTAAAAAGATGAAAACCTAATGTAGAAACATAGTAGCTGCAGAGTTCTAAATAGATGGATAAAAGGCTTTTAGCTCTAAACTGCTCTCATCCCACTCAGAGCAAAACCGACTGAATTGTTGCCACTCGACTTGGTTTAATGCTCGAGAGTATGCTGTTTGCTCTGTCCTTCCCCACTTGCCAGTGGGAAGATGTCCCTCCAGCACAACGCGCATGTGAACACCCCAATCAGAGGCCTAACCCCCAGACACCTTCGTCAGGCTGTCCTGCATCTCTAGGTGAAAGCACAGCCTGTGAGGCAATTGGCTCCTGCCAATTTAACTGCCATATGCAGTCCTTTTTAATTGGGAAGGATATTAGCTCTGTCCTCAGGGCAGGGCAGGAGCGCACAGTGGGTCTGGCTCCCACCTGTATCCATTGATTACCTCTTGGTCGTATGTTGGGGTAAGACCTGTCTGTGCACCCACCCGTTCAGCTTCCCTTTAAAAGGAAACCCACAGCACCAGCAAGAAGGGGAGCAAGGGGCTGTCCATGTGAGCATCGCTAGAGGAAAAGGGTGAATTGAGAAGGAAGAAAGGAGAACTGAGGGATGTTAAAAGGCATGTCCACCTAAAGAAAGGAGAATTGAAGCAATGACTACCCATTCATCCTTGTCATGGTCATCACATTCTACCTTCATCACTGCCATGGTCATCATCATCATCTCTTCTTAAGAAAAGGACCTCTTTTCTACTACCTGTGAAAGGACTAGAAGGGTGCTGAACAGCATGGTTGAAATGCAACCATTAGCAACGTTCTTTCTGCCTTCAAGGCCAGAAGTGAGCTGCTATTCAAAGAGGGCTAGGTCTCTGCTCTGACCTCCCATGATGCAACCCACAGCCTAACTGCACTGTAGCTCCTCATGGAGCACAAGGATTTTAATGAAACATCTAAGCATTATAAATCATTTTGAAGACATTTTAGATGGACAAAGCCCAACACACTTCCAAACGTTAGTAGGTTGCTCCAGTTTCAGTCCCTTCTAGTTGTAAGCATTTTTTCTAGCCAAAACTAGACCAATTTAAGCTTATAAGCAATCACAGGACATTTTCACGCACATCTTTCAAAAGCATACTATGCTTTTTGAAAGCTCAGTATTTAATCCCTTCTTCCAGAGCAACATCTTCCAGGCTATCTGGACATGTCCTCTAATGAGCAGCAGACTGGATGCCAGTCAGCACCTAGGGTATTTGCATGGGCAAAGATTATAATGTACATAAAGCCAACACTGGAATTGCAAAGTGATCATCTCCCATGGCAGACTGAGAGGTTCATTAATGTTTTCTGAATCCAAGACGCTGCAAGCTGTCATCTGTGTTCCAGGGTGACCTGTGCATCATCTCCTTTCTGTACAGACTGGAGTTGAATTCAGACATAGAAGAAAAAAATTACCCTTTTTTTTGTCCAGTACCCAATCTATCTTTCCTATCTTCTAACATCATGTCAAGTTAGACCTCTACCAGTCAGTGGAGCGTAGAGATACTCACTGAGGTACATCTCAGATAACACAGTTTAAATTATGGATCATGTAGATGAATTAAGAACTATGAGATCCCGTTTCCTCTTTCATTCCTTGTTAGGCACATTTCACTTGGCTGCTGCTGTTTAGATGTCTTTTTGGGTTCACCTTTTATTATTTCAGTAAATGGAAAGAAAAGCAGCAAGAAACTGGTGTGGTGCCGGCCGCTGGGTCTGGCTGGCTCTTTCACACGGTGCATCCGGAGCTGCAGACTCCACCCTTTGATTTATTTTAAAAGCCTGCTGCGTCCATTAATGGAAAATTGGACTCTGTTCAGGCTGCGATGGTGTCCATGGACAGGAAAATGGAAAGTTTCAGATTAAAGCTGCAGGAGGCCAGGAAGCAAAATATCTGGTGAATTTAATTGATGGTGGCAGCACAATTATTACCGACAAAAATTAAAGAAATGGCAGTCTATGACCCAAAGCAGAGCCTCGATTAGAAAGATACAGGAGAGCAGCACGAAAGCCTGCAAGGCCACAGGGCTGCGAAACTGAAATATTCCTCAGCAGCAGGAAGTTCAAACACTTTGTAAAATAGGTCTTTTGAACGTATATGATAGGACATCTATCACTGTGACACTAAATTTGTTAACCAGTCAGGCTATTCTCTCCTTAATTTCTTAAAGATCTGACACACACGGGCTTCTTCTCCTCACTTTGTTACTCATCACTAGGCTTGAGAAAGTGGTAGGAGTCTTAGGGACATCAATCTGTGGTTTCATTAAGACAAGAAGCTGAGTAGAGAGAAGCAGCCTTTACTGAAGACCTGATCAGACACAGGAGAAGCCCATCAAGACACATAGAAACACATCTACAGCTGGAATGCTGCTGTCCACAGAGCAAAAGCCAGTAAATCAGTGAACAGACTTTTCAAAGAGCAACTGAGCTTAGATCATAGCAATGGAATTCTTAAGGGGGAAAATAGATAAATAAACAGCTAGAAAAACAAGCAGAATTGCTGCTCTAAAACCTAATGGTTGATTCAGTAACATGTCTGCATGACTTTTTTTTGCAGTAGAGCTATAAAGTAAAAGTAATATTTATTTTTAGTGTAACTGTAACTATGGTTATTTATAGAAAACTACTATAGAACATAGGAGGAGAAGAAACCAGTATGACAACATGGAAACTTAATGATTTCTACACCAAAAAAAGCCCTGAAACTCCAAAACTTTCAAGCATGTTGTAATCCCATGGCATCGTCTTGCTTTGTTGTTTGTTTTTACACCATTACATGAAAAACAATGATAGAATTCTATAGCAGGAATATATTTTTGGAGTGCTCAAAAATATTTCAGAGTACTTTGTACCTTCCTATTAAGGCAAGATAGCCGAATCTCCAGCGCAGGAAAGAATTTGTCATGAAGTGAGGTCATGGAGTCCCTCAGAGAGACCAACATGAAAGATACTGTCTCTTTAAGAATATGTTCCCTTCCCTGCTTTCCCTAATAAACATAAAAACCCTTCCAGTTTTTACCTTTGGATTGTATGATTGAGTGGACTGGGAGGTGGTGCAATGTAACATTCCATTATTTTCCTCCTCCCAGTGGAAGTCACAGCCTAAGACATTCCCATTGGCTCAACCATCTGTTTAGAGCAGCTGCATCTAGCCTGACACCCATACGAAGTGACTAGAGTATCATGACTGATTGATAAGGAGATTTAATTTGCATCAGTTTAAAAGAAGATATGATTTATTAACTCGCAGTGCAGAACATGGCAATAGACCCAAATTTCCTCTAGTCTAGAAAACTGTCCCTGTTTTCCCATGAGCTGCTGATGCCCCAGATGCTGGCAGCAAGAGGTTACACAATCATCTCAGCTGTTTTCCTCTGTGCTTGCTGCTTTAAAACTGACTTTCCGCGGTTTTGCAGGGGAGTTTGGACGGTACTAGTGCCCTTGTGTCACGTTTTCAGAAGCAAGAAGAGTACAAAACGTGGAAGACACTTTGAAGGAAAGGAGAAGTTATTTTCTAGCTTTTACACTAATTCCTGTAGCAAGAGGTTAAGGGTTTCTCTGCCAAAATTTCCTGAGGCGCTGCCTCTGCAATTCACCATTTGCTGGGGTGAACTACAGTTTTTTTCCCAAAGATTTCTGAATTGCAGCAGGTTTGTTTTATGGGTTTGTTTGTTTGTTTTAACCCAAAAGAAAACAACATAGTTGAGTTTTTTTCATCTGAGAGGCTGTGGTAAGCAACTTACCCATACAGCATGACTATTCACAACATGAGCCATTCAATTCTTTGCTCAGCAATTTTAATATTCCACTTTGAATACAGCTGAATACACAAATTCTGTTGTGTAAGGCTCTCCTTGAAAGTAGAGATTTACTTTCTTTGGTTACAGCCCATCAAGTCTTGGGGCTACAACCACCTGTGTTAATCTCCACACAGCCTGTTCTTATTCATCATCAGCAATAAGCCCAAGGAGTGCCCAGGCTGAAGACAGCATGAACAGACGAGGATAATAAAGAAATAAAAGCTGCCTGGCTGAAGTTTTTAGCATCTGTGCCTACCCTACATCCTAATTCTTTCACTATAACTGGAGACCCTCATTAAATGAGAGAACAATTAACTCTGCCCTGAAGAAGCATTAATATTGAAAGAGAGTTGAACTCCATTTTCTGAACAGCCATCACTGGACTGATTTGCCAGTCTTTAGCAGTGGGACAGCCAGAAGCAGGATGGCAAAGAGAAGAACTTGGGTGCTGGTTTCTTCTGCCTACTAAAATGTATTGTGTCTCTTACACTACAGCTATTGGGGTGTTCTCCGCTAACTGCTGAAGTATGCTACACAAGCAGATCGGGTCATTCAGGGCAGTGCAGAGAGTCACATACAGCTTTACCTCCAGCTTGATCTCCAACGACACCAGAATGGAGTTGGCATTTCTGTCATCCAGCTTAAATGAGTAACATTAACTGCAAGGGCTGACCAGGCTGAGCACCCCTGCCAATAGGCTGATAATCTTTCTGCTGGCATTGGACCTCCCACACAGTTGCAGACATTTGCGATTGAGGGTCTCGATCAAGATTTCTTCTGACTGGTCCAATCTGAATGCACTTCACTTGCTAACTTGTGGAGGTAACTGGCGTGGAGGCACAGGGACCCCTTCCCTGAGGAGACAAAGAACAAACTGATTCCTATGCACCAGGAAGGGAGAGGTGACTTGAGTGAAGTTTTCCATGCCTTGTTTGAAGCCAAAGCTCATCCCTTGGTGTCCCAGAAGCTGCATGACAGAGGAACAGCAAAAATCCCTTCTGGTTCCCATCTCTAGCCAGGACCACAGGGGGCGATTAGCCAGACTGGCTTAGTCTCTACAGCTTTCAAAAGAAGGTCTAAGTAATATTTGCCTTGTGGTGTTTCTCACCCCTGTCAACAAATGTTTCCTGCTTTTGCAATGTGACTGCTAATTACAGCAGCATAATTCTTACAGTGGGCACTCACAAATCTCCAAAACATTTCTGCTTAACAACAACTTCATGCTTGAATCACAGTCCTCTTAGCAGACATTTTAACCCTCTTGTTAATCTGTCTGGTTTTAGTGATACTCCTTCTGCACTTAGGCGTGGCAAATGGCATTCGCAGCTCTCCACCTTTCCTTTCCCTTTCTTGCCTAATGACTTGAGGAGCATAACACCAAACTACCAGCTTCTCAATCTGAATATCCACTTCCTCCAAATAACATCAATCTTTCTCCTTCCAGTTTTGAAGGACTTGTGCTGGAAGCTTGTTTTATTCAGGCAGCTTCCCTCAGGCAGGTGTTGTTCTTACACAGTATTGCAAGGCACTGGATGCCTGCAACTCTGACATAACCAAACTTGCTGGTGTACCAGCTTTCCTCATCAGAAGGGGCATAGAAATCAGAAGATTACATGTAAACATGGATCAGCCTGAAGAATGCTCAGAAGAGAACTTACAGCAGCCTTCCAGTACCTAAAGGTGCCGACAAGAAAGCCGGAGAGGGACTTTTTACAAGGTCATGTAGGGATGGGACAAGAGGAAATGGCTTTA
Source organism: Psilopsiagon aymara (assembly GCA_024733675.1). NCBI lineage: Eukaryota > Metazoa > Chordata > Aves > Psittaciformes > Psittacidae > Psilopsiagon > Psilopsiagon aymara. Next base: position 74,044 of record JANRGW010019087.1, on the reverse strand, counting down.
AGCTGAAAGAAGGGAGATTTAATTAGGTGTGAAGAATAAATTCTTTCCTGTGAGGGTGGTGAGGCACTGGCACAGGCTGCCCAGAGAAGCTGTGGCTGCCCCATCCCTGGCAGTGCTCAGGGCCAGGCTGATGGGGCTTTGAGCAATCTGGTCTAGTTGAAGGTGCCCTTGCCCATGGCAGCGTGTTGGAACTAGGTCCCTTCCAACACAAACCATTCTGTGATTCTACAGTTCTATGATTCTATGATCAGAATCCTACAGGAAAATGGGCTTTACATCTGCTTCCCAAGGTGTACTGACATCAACTACTTGAACCAACATAAGTCTTGGGGCCAACAACCACATTTTTACCAGCCTCATTTGCAAGCCTGCCTCTCTCTCAAAATAGTGTTTGTGGGGAGTCATGAAAGATCTGAGATTGCTGATGGCAAACAGCAGAAAGAAAACCTTGAACACACTCAGTTCCTGATATTATCTACAGTCATGTCTGTGAATGCAGTTACACTTCCATGTGTTCAGAGTAGCTCACATTCATTTTACTATATTCTTCTGTATACAGACTTCTCTATATAGGCACCATGCTGGTAACTGAACAAGTTCTGAGCTATATGTTTTTAAATCTTGATGACAGAGCATAAGACAAAATATACTAAGCACGATCTCAGTGTGTTCTTCAAAGACATTTTGTATACCATCAATAATTTAACATGTCAACTGGCCAGCCCTACCTATTCTGAAAGCCAAGACATTTATTAAAATATAGAAGAACACTGTGTGACTGCTTCCCATCCCAGATAGGAGGGAGGAGGAACATTCGCCACCTTGGTCATCAAGAAAAGATAGCTCAACTTTTTCACCAGCATTCTTTCCAAAACCAAGTCAATTTTCTAGCAAAAATCAAGGTTTACACAATGTCACTTCCAAAGCATAGTTAGAAAAGGGCTAAGCTTCTCAAACAAGGCAATTAATATGGAAATGGTTACACAACCTTCATGGGCTCCTCTAATTCCTTTCTAGGACTAAAGAGACATGCATTTGTAATATACCCTAATAAAAAAAACAAAACACAAAACAACCTATGAACAAGCAACACATTTTTCAGAGGCAAATCTCTTCCCGTTTTATCTCCTGGTACAAAAGTGTTTTGGCCTCAATTTTTTCCAATCATCTCCTTCAATGTCCCCCGTCTCCTTCCCCTCGCCCATGCCTTTTTTTTCCAAACAAAATGAGCCTGTCCCTGTGTCTGTCCTCTGGAACAGGATTAAAGTTTCACGCTGAGCCTGTTGCCTGGCTCATAGCAGCAGATGATCCATGAAGCTGTTCATTCAGCTTCTGCTCTGGGCAAGACAAATTTGCTATGGAGTTTTCTTCATCCCACCATTCCCTTCAGCTTACAGGTAAAATAAAGCTGGAGGAAACCTTTCCTCAGCACTCTATATAGCTTCCAGCAAGTAACTTTTGTAGAGTACTTAGTAAAAGCATCCTTTTCAAAACATGCCCCATGCTGACACCACATTTCTTGAATTCTTCAGATCTTTTTGTTTGAGAATAGGAAACAAGAACATAAATATATATATACACACACTCATCCACCACCACTGTTTAAAAGAGCAATAGTAAATTGGAATTCTGTCTCTTAGCAAGCATTTTAATAGGCCCATTGCTTTTTAAAAAACAATTTAAAGAGCTTTTCCTACTGCTTTTTGCTATGATCACTTGCTCTGCAAATTTTCAGCTTCAGTATTAAACTGGTATTGAAAGATTGGCACAGATTCTCTTCCAACACAAAGCACAACAGCCACGCAGCAATAAGCAAAAGCAGAACCAATTCAGTGGTAAGCATCAGCTTCATTTAATTCATTTAATAGCAGTTTCTACTGGAAGCTATGTCATGTCATACACACCAGATCCAGAAGATTGTTTCAAAACAGCATCTCTTTTGCCTGCATTTTAGTAACCCACACAGTAACCTACATCCAGCAGCTTCACTGTTTCAGTCTTCTTTTGATAGTGCTTGGCTTTAAGTAGAGACGCTTTATCATGGAGGCCAGCCACATGTATGAGCTGTGCCTCTGCAGCAGATAACGCAAGTCTTGCCCCAGACCAATTACTTTGGGAGAAAAACCCAGAAAGAAAATAAACGTTTGGAAAATAAAAGTGTAAGCAAGAGAAGATCAAGAACATGTAACATGATTCACAACCATCTCTGCCTGAGTGGTCTGATCAAAACCAGTATGTGATGGGAAAGCCTCCAGGGACCTGCTGCCCCTCAGGAAGACCAGCACACTCCGGTTTTGCTCTCTAATCCCAAGAGCCAATGGACCAAGAACTGGGGAGCCTGCAGATGTTAAGTCCCCTAAAGGACAGATGCTGATAAAACCAGAGGTTCTTCTACCAGCAAAGCTACAGGTCCATTGCTTTGCATTCAGGCATTAAGTAGGGTCACTGCATCTTTGCAAGACAAAGGAACTCCTCCTTGATGAGAGCTGGGTGTTTGTCACTTTCTATCTTTGACCAACTGCAAAAAAGGTGAATTGATATAAATAATCACCCTTGCAAATGCCTTCTCTAAATTACTGACCATAGCTGCTCGTAAATCTTCCAAGAACCACCTTAAGCTTGAATTTCTGAGGTTCCCTGCTTTGAAGATCATTATAAAACCCCGGAGTGCTTAATTTACCATGCAGTATCCTACTTTCTGCGGCTGGGTCAAGTTAAAGATCAGGCCACTGCTTCCTTAGGAATCACAAGGTTTACTCTGCCCCATGCCCTCCACTTGCCAGCCTTCACAAATGGTTCCTTCATGCCTGTGCTCCCCAGGTTTCCCTTATGCTGTCTCTCCTCTCTGCCTGGAACTAGTGCAGACAAGGAGCCCAACTGGTGCCTGTCTCCCCATCCCTGGGTGCCACTGGTGTGAATGCACTCCTTCCCAAAGGCAGGGCTGGAGAGATAGGGTCTTCCTGCAGGTGCCCTCCCACAGCTCACCTTTACGTTTGTACGGCAGGCCTGCTCACAACTGAGATGGCATCTCAGGGCTTCCTAACTGCTGCAGCTCATCGTGTCCAAGCTGACATACCAACGTTAGCACATATGCACTGACAAAGGCACCACTTGTTCCAACAGCCAGAAGCCCTCCAAAGGGCTCTTTCTCCACAATCTCTTGCCCTACAGCAGGATTAACCCTCCAACAGCTCACCGCTAGCAATGCTTAAGCAACACTTTAATTCACAGATACTCCCACAAGGGTGACTGCCACACTGGACCCTGGCTCTGCTGTCACCTCTGCCACAGCCTGAGGAAGAAGGAAGAGAGCCATGCCTTCAGCACCTTGAGACAACATGCAAACATGGGTTTTAAAGGCCCTCAAGCTCCACTTCTACCCTACTCTGAGTTTTCAGCCAGACTGACAAGCCCCGTGCTGGTCCACAGCAGTCATCCTCACCTGAAGCAGGTCAGCTCAGTTCATACGGTACTTTTTCTTCCCAGCCACATTTGACAGAAGAGCTCAACTTCACCGTTAACTCCGCTTGATTTGCTTATGTGGTACTCAGTTTAAACCTACAGTATTTTGCTTACACCAAGCAGTCTTAGAAATGCAAATACACTGTGCTAAGGCACAAAAATGAAAGCAGAAGCAAACAGCTCAGTGTTGTTGAACATGCATGAAGCTAAAGAAAAAGGTAATGGACTTACTATGCAGGGAGATGCTAAATGAGCAGCTGCAGAGACTGAATTCCCCCAGAGCCCAAACAACACAATTCCTGTTGCATCCAACTAACCTTCCCAAGCATGCCCTCAGCAATTAAAATGCTACAGCAACCATGGCTACTGATTTGACCATGGCTTTCCACTGAGACCACCAGCAAGAAAGCAAATAGGTGTTCTAGGTTTTGGTACATTGCTATTGGTACAGTACATATAAGAGAGAGGAAGGAGAGTAATTCAGACTGGAGCCTACCCTTGAGAGTTACGCAAGAAGAGAGGTACACAATGAGCTTTTCCCACAGCAAGTGTTCCAGCTATGATTGCAAAACCTCACTCTTCACAAGGTCTCCCAGGGTCACCAGTCACTTCAAAACCAGCAGGAAAGTGGCGTGGCAAGGATCCAATCATATTGCCATAGCTCGCTGGCTGGCAGAGCTAGTTGCCTGGGGAAAGCCAGCATGCTGGAGCCATCACTCCCAGCACCATCTGAATTTACAGACTGGAAGGCCATGAGGGTCCATGGCTGGCTGTATCTTGAATCACTGGGGGGCATCAGTATGGGCTCAACTGCCTGTGTCACGTGGCTCATGCTGGTTTCAAGACTAGTGCTCAGGCACATGTTTCTTTCATGCATACCCCTCTCTCCCCATTTCTTCCCAAACCTGAGTTTTACCACCTGGCAAAAAAATGGCTCACTTCACACTCAAGCCAAAGTGTGACCCAACATACATGGACAATAAGCCTCTGCTAACTGTAGTCCTCTAAAAGCCATGTGTCTTGTCTTGGCTAGACACCTTATTTCCGTCTACATAGAGATAAGCGCTTCCAGAGGGTCTTTCAGTCACATAAACACAGCGATCTAGTCAAGAAGAATCATCTCTGTGCAGGCACCCCTCTCCTTCCACTGACTACAATGGAAATTCTGCCAACTTAGATTTAGGGACTGCATTCCAAGTATCTAATGTCACGTGAGACAAGTCCCTCTCCTCACTGAAGATTTGTTATCAAACTCCTTTTACCATGTAGACCTTCCTCATGATATTACCAACTAGCATTTAGTATTACTATTATGTAGATTGCTTTCCCAGGCACTAATACATCAAGACTGATTTCTAACACTCATTAAGCAACCAGAAATGAAATTATTATAAGAACTCTTGAGATGAATTGCCTACGCTCTTTACGACATTCATTCAAGGTTCATAATCTTTGTTGCCTCTTGCAATAATTTAAGAGACAAAACACTGCTGGGAAGAATATGTATCCTCCCACCCCCTCCAGCTGACAAAAACCTGTAGTGTTGAAAAGAAACTTGGAGAATGGGAGAGGGAGAAAAATGCACAAAAACAATCACTACAGATACTGAGGTTTATTGCTGATTCCCCATTCTGCAAAGCTGTCAAACTGCCGCAGTTCCGGGATGGGATTATCTTCAGAAGCCCCATGGCCTCAGTCACTGTGCCAGTTCAGATGACAGGACTAGAGACCTCTGCGTGGCAGCTTGCTGCTTACAGAACAGTTGGAGACAAACTCCATCCTTCCTGATCCCAAATTCATGGCAGGATCTGGAGTCTGACAGTACAACCTGCTGTCAGCTTCCAACAAAAGAACTGGAGGCATCCAGTGGGGATGCTGCTTTTCCTGAATTCAGTTACCTCTGCAAGAAGCTGCTACTGAGAGGTTCTCACACAGAGCCACCAGCATGAGACAGTGCAGTTTTTCCTTTACCACATCAATCAGAAATAGTGCGTCTTGTGCTTTGAGACAAAGGCTCCTAACTATCCTGCCAACTATGCTGCTGTCTCACCAGCACTAATAATAGCATAGTTTTTCTTTCTCAATAATAAAAAAAAAGGACTTTTTCTTCATGTTTGGTTGAACTTCTTCATTCCTGCTGCCGCATTTTATTCAGGACAGGATCTCCAGGCTGCAAGTCAGCTCTTTTCCAGCTGGTTAGATCTGGTTCCTCTTTATGTGCCTGTCCTTTCAGTGTAAACAAGCAAAGCTTCTCCAATTCCACTGGTCACAAGGCTGTAAACAAAATATACCACAAATTTAGCATCATGCAAGTCCTTCTACTGGATACAATGCCAAGCAGCATAACATTGAGAGAAAGGTATTATTTTGTCTAAACACATTTCAACCTAGAGACAGTAACCCAGGTGATTGTTTTCATTAATTTAGCTAAGAAAAGGCTGAAACCAGGAATGTCTTCCTTAACTGATCTCATCAGAAACTACCCTTCCTATATTTTAGGGCTGGTGGATTTTCACAGGAAAATCCACAGACAGAAATCTAGATAGAGGAGGCTGCACCTAGTTACAACAGCTGCACACCCATACACTAGCAAGAATCAGAAAAGAAGGCAAGAGAGTTTGAACTTCATTAAGTTAATCATTTCCCCTTGCAATCATGTCCTGAAGACTTGCCACTGATAAAGTCAGGAGGAGCTGTAAAACAAGGAAAGCTGTAAAACAAGGAAAGCCTGGGTTTGGGGAGACTGAATAAATATTTGGGAGAAAGAATTTTGGTCTGGGGGGATTCCACTAGTGTAGTGAAGCTGGTATAAATTCCCATGTTTGCTTTTCTTTCTGAGGAATGTGGTGAAAGAACCTGCCCTGCTGAAACGGCATATATGCCCAATCGCTTCCTTCCTGTGCTGCTCACAGCGCAGTGGCAGCACTAACACTTCTCTCCAAGATTCAGTCTAGAAGCGGGGCTCCAAATCAGGATGAAGGTTTTTACAAACAAAACCATTCACTGAAATACACTATCAACCCACTCAATCTGTGTAACAGTTAATAATCCGCAAATCTCCTCTGATATCTATCACAGCTGACAGGAATATGGTAGGATACTGACTCTTCTCCCCTTTTGTAACAGTGAAAAGCTAAGTGTACTGACCTTTCATCTTAGCTCCATGGTTTAGTTAGCTTATGAAACAGAAAAGCTCCTTAATGAACTTTATAAACAAAACGAACTTCTGTTAGTTCAATTGTAAGAGGGCCTCTTTTTTTTTCTTGGAATAAAAGAAGGCATGTAAAGCTGAAGGCTCTCCGTTCTGTAATAGCATTACATTCACTTAAATCTTAGCTTTGGTAAGCTGTTTTAAAAATCACATTAGTGCCCTTGTTCCCAAGAGGAACAAACATTGTATAACAGTACAACAGCCCTGGAAAGTAGGTGCTGCAGACAGTCTGTAGACAGTCCACTGTGAAGACAGAATACCTTTGGGTGTGGAATCACGAATAAGAAGCAAAGGGCTGCAAATCTAAGCCACGTGAATCTGCTCGCCTGTAATCACTAACACCCTCAGAGCACTTTTCTCTGGAGAGGGTTAACCCTCTCCAGGGCCAATTATAAACATACTCTCTGCATTAATTCTTTCAGAGCTAAGGTTGGATAGTGTATTGTTTATCCTAAAGAAAATAACCCACGGCATACAGAACACCTAAATTCAACAGAGCTTCAGAAATGCCTCAATTTTTGTGTTTGTGTGTGTCATAGATGTGTTGTTTTCTACAACATTTTTAACAGAGACTTAAAAAAACCCCAAACCTATCCCTGATGTATCATTCTAAAGATCAGACTGGCAGTTCTATATAAAAGGTAGTAAACTACACAGCCCTGTTTTGTAAACGGTGCCTGCATTTACATTGTTCTTTAATATCTTCTGTCTTCCAGCAGAGAGGAAGAAGCCCTTTCTGAAAGATTTGAAATCTCAGGTATCCACATGCCTGTTCAATCCAGATGACTAGGCCAACAGAAGCCACCCTTATAACTTCAAGATGAAGCAGAGTAAAAAACGGCTAAATGCCAACCCTTGATTTACCTTCAATTTACCATCTGGCAAATCCTACAGCTTCTGTTTATTGTGGGATGACAGTTAACGGCATTTGTCCATCACTCAGAAAATAACATATGATATTGTCCATGACAACACTGGAGCAACACTAAAAAACTCAGTGATTAATGATCTTGTGAGTGGCTTTGCAGCTGCTGTCATCTAACAAACTATTTCCAGAGCTTTGCTGATAAGCCAAGGCACTGCTGATGCACAAGCCGAAACAGAACTCATATAAATAAACAAATAAATGAAGTGGTTATCTTTTTGAATTATGACAATCAAAGTGCAACAGGGGCCCAAGGGCTAAGGCAAAGTTTCTGTTAAAGATACAGATGTGCTCATCATTTATATTACAGTGCATATAGGGGATGAAGTATGTGTGCAACTATATGGGTCCATGTGCTCACATTAACAGATACACATTGTTTCTTTAGCATATGTGTGACTACATATATATATTATAAAAGCCTACCTCTAGCACACACGTGATAGACCTGCACAAACACATGCAAAACATGGTGAAAGCAGCAAGTTAATGGCCTAGACTAGGAATGTTACCAGTGTACTGATACTAGTTTAATCTCTTACACACACAGGCCATATAAATGTATTCCTAGAGCTAAAAAAAAAAAAAAATACATTACATATTCCAGTACTTGAGATTACATGTGCCTAACATACGTATGAGGATGCATATTCACACATATGTATGTGGGGCTAGTTTAAACTGAGGTTCACCTTCCTTTAACTTATCATGCCTGGAAAAAGAATATGCTAATTCCATTCAGTGCAGAGCTGAATCTCCTAGGATGGCAATCAAACTGCAAGGGGGAAAAAGGAAGCTTAAAGCTTTAAAAAAAAAAGCAGATTTTTATTTCCAATAACAAATCCATCCTCAGAGATATATGCCTAACCCTGTATTTTGTTGTTATTTGCATGGCAGAAGCACTTAGGAGCATCAGCTATAGGCTGGGATTCCTTTTCACTGGGTGTTCTACACAGGCCAAATCCATTGTCTTTGACAGAAGAAGTTTGCACCCCAGTCTTACCACCTAAAAAATTCATGTTACGTGATTCATAACATGTGGCCACATATTACCAAGTCCAGATACACCTTTGGAAAAAGTTGATTATCATTATTTTCATACTAATTTCATTTTACTCATTCACAGTACATGCTGTGTTAAGGAAACTTGAATGTACTCTATTAGTTAAAAAGATGCTGTCACCAAATCATGACTCCTGTGTTTTATTTCCAGCTCCACCACTAATGTATAGCATGACTCTGAATGGGTCATTTGTTTCCCTATTGCATCCATTTGTCTAGCTGTAAAACATGCTGAGTGAATTGTGGTGAGGCCTAATGTCCAAATTGTCCATGTTCTCCCACAGAGGCACAAGAAACTCCCTTCTATTTACATTACCACCACTGCACACCTGGTTCTCCTTACATGCAAAATATTACTGGCACTAACAGAACTTGACATTTAGAAAGCATTTCCACATGAAAAGTATTTCCACACACTGTGTGGAAATACATTTTTACTCTTAAGAAAAAAGCTCATGCAGGCACTTACCAAGAAATTGTTAGCACATTGGCAGTCATGACAAAGAAGAACGGTGATAAGCTAGCAGTGATAAGCTGTTAAATTAAAAGGAAAAACAAAAAACACTTTGTGAACTTGCGATATCACAAATGAAAACTGAAATAGCTTTGCTGAAATTATACTTCTGGATGTGCAGTCACATTTTCTTTTCTTTTTTCCTTTGTTTTCTTAAGCAATGGAAGCACTATGCATAGATAGTCAATAGACAGGAGAAACACAATGAGTCTATACTAAACATTCCTGACCAGCCTTCCTCCCTATGTAAGTAGAGACTACACCTAGGTACCTCCTTTCTCCTCTGGCCAGTGGGAGGCAGGCCAGAAACAGCAGAAAAAGACCCAACAGACAATACAACTTCATTAGGTTTATATTACAAATCTCTCACTACACCAAGGTGTCCTGGGCAGAGAAGCTAGGGGCAAATGACTTCCTATTCTCTAGTACTGATCCCAGAAACAACTAGATTCCAACATACAATGGTTTGTAACAGATCCCAGCCTTAGCAGCTATGGAACTACCACATCTGCAGCCTGTGTGCAGCTTTGGACATCCTGTTGCCAGATGGACAATGTAAAATGGAAAGAGTTCAGAGAACAGTGACAGAGTTATTAGAGGAGGGATTGATTTTCAGTCAACAGTTAGAATAAGCAATGCCTGTGGGAAAGGAAGATTTGGTAGTGATTTACAAATACTGAGGAATGAATGGAACTATTTATGATAATGCAAAATTGCCCAAGGAAGAAGATGAAATTAAGAAACAAAACATTTAAACAATTATCAGCTAAGATTTCCTAATCGTTGTTTGTCTAGTTGACTCCCAGGGGAGAAGCAGAAACCTCATTCTGTACTCTATTACTTGTTAAAACACTACTGCATGTGCAGTAGGGAAGCAAAAGCCATTTTAGAGTAGGTTGTCTGCACCAGAGCTTGCACTAACGGTTTGTTAGTCAATACCGACTACATTTGTTACATCTGCATTTTAAAAGGCAGGGTTCTGAACCTGCCTGCAATGTTACCAGTGCAGGCTCACAAGCAGCAGTGGATGAGAAAGAGATGGCTGTATGCCATTTCCCCACCTCCACTCTAAGAGTTAGCTGCAGAGGGGACAATAATCTAAAGCTAGCAGTGAGACCAGGCAATGGCAGTAAATACTACATGTGAATTGTGGCACTCGACAGGGACTATACAGTGAGTGCCTCCTTTGGCTTGTTTGGGGATGTTCTCTACTTCAGGGAGATTCAGACATGCAGATTTCTTTTTTCTTCACAGACACTGCCATAAATCACACCCTGACTGTTCTCCATTTGCCTACAGCACAGGCACCTTGGAATGATGCAAGACATGGACTTGATCCAGAAAGGATACCACAAGATTGCAGATCCACTCCATTCCTGCACAGCAATCAAATGGCTAGTATCAATAGAACCACAGACACATAATCTGATACAAACTTCATCAGACTTAAGTATTTGCACACTGCCTACCACTGCAGTGTACTACATGGACAAGGCTGTAAAGCTTGAAGCTAACAGAAAAAGTGAGCTCCCAATCCAGGGGAAAATCAAAGTTACGTATCGGCCCTACTACTATAGCCTTGTATGTGTACGTACAAGCAGGCATATGACTAAATGCACCCAAAAGTGACTGTGAGAGGAGAAAGGCAAGTCACGAACTGAGAGTTGTTCTTCAAAACTCAAGCAAATGATATTGCAACTGTCCACATTCAGGCCACACCTTGGCTTGTCTCATAGTCATTTGCAGCTGGAGAGAGCTGACACCCACTCCAAACAGCAGAATTTAATGATTCAGGAGCTGACTCTTTCATGTACTGTACCTAAATACAGCTCCTAGGCTGGATATCAATTAGTTCAAATGTAATGCTCTAAAGTACAGCCACATCTTGTTCTTGCAGGCTGGATTCTCCCCTTACACACCCTGCAGCAGCTGCACTGATCTACAAGGAACTAGTTCTTATTTACATCAGTGTTAGTGATTGTAGAATTAACTGCACTGAGCTTATCTTAGGCTAATATTAATTTATTACATAAAAATATACAATAGTTATTACCAAGCATATAAACAGGAACTAATAAAGGATGGCACATGTGCTATCTGCAGAGCATTCTTTTCTTTAAGCTGCTCTCCTGAAAGAAACTGAAGCGCAGTGTTTCAGAAGTGACACAAGCTAAAGTTAAGTCACCCACTCCCTTGCAGAGTCCTGTTTATTAGAAACTTGAGAAGAGGCCAATGGCAGAGAAACAGGCATTAAGAACCCTCCAAAACACAGGCCTTATCAAAAACAATACGGCATTCTACTGCGATCATCCCAAACCTCTGCAAAAATGCAGGCTGCAGCCTTTGGGGCTATTACAGCAGAACACTGCTGTATTTTTGAAAAATTATGTAAGAGACTCTCCGTGCCAAAGAGGAACAAAATGCGGGTTGGAGGAGCACATGAAGTAAGTGTGTGTAAGGAAAAAAACCCACCACGAAGCAAAAGGAAAGAACATTGCTAAAATGCCCACCTTTAATTGTTCATCTAAAAGAGCAATACATTTTTAAATGAACAGCATGTTTTCCAGGAAGCTAACCATATAATTTGCTCCTGAGGAAGAATTGAAAGTCTAGGGACATAGTTCAGAAGGTAATTTTCCTTACTTTCCTGAAAGTACATTTCAGCATTTTCCAAAGTGTTTTTTAAGTGCACATTTCACTTTAAAACAAACCACCGACATTGATGTTCTGAATGTTCTTTAAAAAAACCCCAAAACTACAACATGCTAAATGCCATAATCTCTCTTTCTTTACTTCAAAGGTCACAGTTGTCCTCCTAGGCATTCAGATGCCTTAGGAAAAGAAATGAACTTGCAAGACAAAAGAAAGCAAGTAAAAGGACAAACTGAAGTTAATGATTTCCAAATAGATTTTGGTGCTGAATCTGTAAAAGTAGGACATGGAAAGGAAAATTTTAACTAGCTATAACCAGCATATTTTGTACAAAGGTCCCAAAGATTTTGAAATACAGTCATTAATTTTACCAAAAGATACAGACTGGATGGTTGGAGCCCAGCACTTTTAGAAACAGGAATAGCTCCACAGACTCTGCCTATTTACTTGGTTAAAGGAACTGTGACCAGGCAGTACTGCAAAAGCTATTTTTAAAGGCATTCCTACTGAGGGCATTTCTACAAAACTGATGCAGCTTTTAGTGATCAGGAAAAACACCCAAGTGTAGCACCATTTAACAAAACTTTCCCGTGTGAGCTGAAATAATTCCTGAGAAATCATTTCAAACCCTTCCCTGCACGAAAAAAACCAAAGGGTAGAAAGATTGCTTCTTAAAATAAATCACTATGAATGTAATGTGTCACTTCACTAGACAGTGCAAACAAGACCCATTTAAAGGAACACTTCATTAACACCTATTTGCCCCAATCTCAACTATTCCTATAGTTCAGATCACTGAGTTATTTACAAATAATTTTGTAAACAAAAATCATGGCATTTCAGACTGCACTTGTTATCTCAGTCAAAAATAGTTCTAGCTCTTTACAATGTATATCAGCATCAAACAAAATAAGTGCATCCTTGTGATGGGTACTTATCTGGGACAAGGTCAGTGTATAAGAGGAGAGAGGGCTCATCTCCTCCACCCCTAGAGGACATAACCTGTGGAAGCTCATCCATCTGCCATAACTTACTCTAGATGAAACAGCTCTATGGCAATGCAGACAGCCTGCTTGAGCTTGGAGCTTCACCAGGAAGGAGAACAAAGATTAGTGCAGCATCACCTCAATGACAGGGAGAACGCTGCAGGACTGCCAGAATAAAGACTGGGCCTGAATAGTTAGATAATGAAATACAACAGACGGGACTTCTTTACATAAATAGTCTAGTTCAGGGAGTGAACAAGAGCCAGGAGAGAAAACAGAGGGCAAACCAGCCCTGTGGCTGGATTGTGTCACAGAGAATGAATGGTCTTAAAACAGCAGCCCTTTTACAAGTTTGTACCAGAAGTGGGGTTGGATCCACCTAAAAGGGTGGGACGGCAGAGAAATAGACTCATTCATCACCTTACAACCGGGTACCGAAAGAGGGAAACAAAGGTGAGATTCCTGTTCCAGTTGCTGAGTAGGAGTGACATACATATTTGAAAGAGATTCAGTGATATGAAAGATACGCTGAAACACTGAAACAGAAACAGATGAGGCTGAACTTGTTGTGCCTTGTGACCACAGACTTCATGTGAAAGCTCTGGGGTTTGTGCATCAGAGAATTCATGACCACCAAAGATAACTAACCAGAGGTGAAAACTTCTGGCAATTCCATCATCTGGGAACCAAAGAGGGGCCTGGATACCATATAACATCCTGCACACTATTTATACTGTCATTTGCATTTAACAAACTGCTCTGAAGGACAACACAGTGCCCTACTTCAGTACCCAAAGAGAAGAAGGGAGTCAATTCCACACATCCAGAGTTTGTTTCTCTACAGGCTGAATTATCAGCCACAAGAAAAGAAAAAAGCCATTGTTGAAGGGCTGGGTTAACAGAATGAGATTCACAAAGCAGAAATATCCTGATGTGTGGAAGAACTTGTTGCACATGAGGGCCAAATCCAGCATTTAAACCACCCTTGTACAGGCAAATAGGAGGCATAGGAAAGCATGTGTTCTCATGCACCTGCTTTTGTAAATCTGCTTTAGTGATTCGTGAGTGGACGAAGGCACTACTGCCATTAGCTTTAAAGAGCTCCCGAGGAAGTGTGACAGACAGACCACTACACAGCTCCTGACATAAATGATCTCCTTTCCCCTAATCACACTATGGTCAGACAAGAAAAAAACATACAGAAGAGAAAGCAAAATTTCTTTCATAAAAGTTGTGGGTTTTTTTTTAAATAGAACAAAAAAAAATAGAATTAAAAATTAGTTTAGTTTTATAGATAAACAAATAAAAGACTGTTTGGAGAATTCTTTGCTGAATGAGAGGCAAGATGACTGCTGAGCCAGCTTCCCCATTAGATCCATTTCTTTGCCATATAACATAAGAGAATTCTGGTAAACCTGACATGTGGCTTGAACAGAGAAAATGAGATCCTAAGGGCTCCTGGTGCTTCACACAGCAGAAACTTTAGTCCTGAGAGACACAAGTATGCAGGACTCTGCATTCTTTGCTACCTTGCTTTCTCCACTGATCATATTGTGGTCATCCCATAGCCTATATGGTGTCAATCCTTAATTCAAATCAGCAAGCACTGGCTAGATAAATGTGTCATCTTGACCAAGCTATCATTGATCCCTTCCACCCCTGACTTTATAATTACCTTAGAGAAAGATTTTCCCTTCCATCCCTAACTTTACAATTATTTAGAGAAAGATTTTCAAGCTGCTAAAGCTGGCTGCAGATTTTGAATATCTAACATTTCTGAGGTGTTCAGGAACATGCTGTTTATACAGCCAAGAATGCCGATGACGACATTTTCAAAATTTAGATTCTGATTTAATCTTCCTATCTGGAATGGAAAGATATGGAGGATTTAGTCCAGACATGACCATGATTTGTTAACGTACAACTATACTTGTACATACCATATAAAAAGTATACTTCCTCTGATTCACTGTTAAACTGCTAGAAAGTTAAATGTCAGCTCCTGCTGTAAGTTAACACAGAATACTTTACAAAAGTTTTCCTTAGTTTGTGTGCAACAGAGCCAATCCTTGTAACCTCGCTTCCCCAAACTGCCAAAACCTCTGTCCTCACAAAAACGTGTATTTTTTCCAAAGACAGTGTTTTGAAATGGCTCATGGAGTTCACTCACTGTTCAAAATAGATCATTCTATTTATCATCGGGTCATCTTCTCAAAACATCAAGAAAAAGCTTCTGATGTACGTAACCTTTGTTTTCATTCTAGTGGTGGAATTAAAGCAAATTCAAGCTTTTTATAGACATAATATTTGTTTTGTCCCTCTTCTGCATGTTTCAACCAGCTGTTAAGACAATCATCAAAAATCGCCAGGGAAATGGATCACTGTTAGTGCCACTGAAAACAGCTACATTAAGATAGTCCAGTAGTACTAAAAAGGCAAAATGTACAGCAGACGAACACCAGTAACAACACATATTCTTTTATTTCTTGAGGGACAGCCACTGGAATAATCTCCCAGATTTCAGAGTTGCATCTCTTTTGTATGTATGTTTACCTGAGAGTAAGCATTTGTACATACGTGCACACAAATGTAATGTTAGGTATGGAGATCAAGCAAAAATGAAACAAAACCCTTTAGAAAAGGAAAAAAGGAACAGTTAATCTTTCAATGCCACCTTCCATATTTGTAAATTCATGTGAATTTTCTAAGCTATTAATACCATTCCTCCTTGTTTACATACAATTTTCATCTCAGCTGGACCACAGGCCATTTCTATCTAGTTCTCCTCTGCTTTGCTACATCCAAGTTTAATGCAACCAAAGATACCAGAAGGGTAACTTCTCCGCACCTTAATATGAATACTATGATTCAGAAAGATCCAGCAACTACAGAAATAGATGATCAAGGCATTGACTGGAACAGCCAAATACATGGAAGCACACCAAGGACTTGGATCTCTCATGTCTAAACCCTGACTGAAGTGGTCCAGCATGAACTGATGAGCCTTTTTGAAATATTCCATCCTTAGAATGGTAGAGTAGGTGCTGACTGTGAAGTTTCACAAACTGCAGAAAGTCAGCAATGAACAAGAAGCACCAATGACCGCCAGTAACTCACCGATTGTGGAAGGTTGGTGCAGTCACTGGAAACCTGCCACATATCAGCAGCAAAAATCCCGTTTAAAGATGACAAATGCAGTACACATCCTCCCTCACAAGAAAAGATGGGATGAGACTAGAATTAAAGTACTAAGTACAACTAGATTGCTTATAAATAGGCCAGGAGAAAATTAAATACAAAGAAAATGTGGGGGGAAAAAAAAAGAATATACTATTTTTCTCCCATGGCCATCAATCAAAATAAAGCACCATTAACTGCTGCAGATACTGTGCACAGGAGACCTCCTCCATCCTGCACAGTATCTGAATGAATCTTGCATGCAGGACCAGACCGAAGTCAAACTAGCATTAGCTGTTTAACTTCAAGTCAGCTTTGGGGATGATCTACTATGGAAATAAAAACTTCCCTGGTAGCTTTACAACATATTGCCCATTGCAATGAGAAGGTTTTCTGTGTAATCTGGGTCATTTCTAGAAGCTTAAAGTGCCAAAGCCAATCTCTGGTTAAAAGAAATACAGGAAATGAAGGCAAAATTTCTCTACCCATCTCCTCTGTAAAGCCTCCTTCCCCTGGATATTGATTCAGCTGTATCAATCAACACATTGAAATGACTTGTGGAAGTTTCCAAGCCTGTTCTTAGGATCTGTTGTTACCAGTCAAAAGGCAAGACAAAATACGCTGCTTAACGTAACACCTTCAGGTGATAATGCAGTCCCCTGAAGGAGTACTACTCAAAAATCCACCGACGAGGAAGGATTTTAAGCACAGTCACAGATTTTTACAAGTTAAAAATAAAGCTTTAGCCTTGAACCACCAAAATAATGGCTCTTCACAAAGGAAATAGCAATGCCATGATCCTGCCTAAAAAGTTGAGCCTAAACAAGAGAAACAATCCAAAGTGAAATATATCGGAGGAAGGGGAAAGCAAAACAGGTTTCGCTCTTGATTCTACTCATTAGTTTAAAGCTAACTTGAGCATGTCTACTGCATTGCACTAACAGCCTAACCAAAGTGCAGACATGCCCTAAGGGTTTTCATTCCCTGACAGACTTACCGGAGACTGTCAGTCTACAACATCAGTAGACAGTGCAATGAGTTTGTTCATGTGAATACACTTACATGCACGTTGCTCATAGGTGGACTCTGCTCAGGTCTCCTGAATGAAGAAAACCCTTTAACCCTCTGAGAGATACACACATTGTTACCTAAAGGACAGCCTGGCGATGGTGGCACCATGGCAACAGTGGCACCATGGCAACGGTGCCAGAGTCAGCAACTTCACGATCCACACAGCTCAGATCCAGCCACACAGGAGTTTTACCAGCTGCTGTAAATTTCTTTGAGATCCTTTATTTCGTATTTGCCTAAATGTCTGCACAGATCTCCAGCTTCCTTAAGGCATCATTCTCAGATGAAGTTTTGGTCACTCTCTTCTGCCCTTTCCTTATATTTTATTCTTCTTTATTTTTCTGAGCATTATTCAAACAATGATGGAAAACTCCAGGGGTTCTTTAAGAACACAGTTAACTCCCTGTATTGACTCAAAAGCAGCCAGTGTTTAAACATGCCTGAGCAGTCAAATGCCTAATGATAATGATAAAAAATAGTGTAAATTAATCTGTTTGGTTTTAATAACAACTAACTTCTGACCCACCTTAAAATCATCTACATGTTGCATTTAAAACATACTAAACAAAAAGGAAGGGGTTAGATCAAATGACAAACACAATCAGCAACTTGTCCTCTAAAATATTTTCAGGACAGAAGTAGTATGAATGCTTATCTCTAGCAAAATCATCACGTATTTTAAAGTGGTGTCTTGTTTCGGTTTTTTATCTTATCAATACCCAAACCAATAATTTCTGTATCACAGAGGAGTGTTTCTACATTCATCTTTTCAATTGCTGTAAGAAAATAGATTTCTTAATTATCCCAAGTATGCATTTAGAGGGCAGATAATCCTCTGCGTTTCTATGGCTAGATACTCATATGCAATCCCAGTATTTACAGAATTAGATACCCATCCTCTACTTTCTGTTGCATTTATGAAGACTTTTCTCAGGGATGTTTCTTATCTTTTTCTTGTTTTCAGGATCTCAAGACTGATACAACCAAGACATCAATCCTGCAAGTGCAAGGCTGAAGCAGAATGTTGTTGTATCAGTCACTGAGCATCTTATCAGATTATACACTGACAAGGATTAACATATAATCCTTTCAGATCAATATGCTACAGTAACTCTTTTTTAACCCCGAACATCTTGTGAATGCCAAAAGATCTGCTGAATTGTTGTCCAACTTTTGAATTTTTGAATTTTTTTTTTCCTTATAAGACAAAGGTGGTCAAGCTATTGTTCTTGCACTGTATGCATCTCGTTAGCAGTTTGGCTGTGGGAGAATCACCTGTGGTTACTAGGTCATTCCAGAACCCAGCTGCGTGCCCAGCCCCATCCCACTATGCAGCAAGGGCTCAGAAAAGCCCATCTCTCTCTTACCTCTGAATTACTTCTACAGAATCCTCTGCCTATACCTTTTTAAAGTATGTGGCACCTGTCTTTACAGCTCTCAGACATACAAAGGTTTCATGCATAGCTAGTGAATAGCCTTCCTGATTCTTGGCAGTACCTTAATTTCCTTGGTTCTGCACAGCCTCTTTCTTTATTTAAACCTTACTAGAGCCACTATTGAGGAAGATACCGCAATTATTTCATGTTGCAGAGACACCTTATAATAGTTAAGCACAGAAACTAAAGAAGGGTATGTGGGTTACTGAGTGCAATTAATAGAATTAGTGTAAGAAAATGCTCTTGTGAGAAACAGAGTATTATGGTTATATTTAAAATGATCAGACATAAACAAGACTTTTCAAAATGCCTACATTTATCAATGTATAAATATATATCTATATATGCATTCATATATAAACACTATACGAAGCATAGATATATATAAACATACATCACTGATAAGAGCAAACTATTACGAGCACATCATAACTTACTTTGCTTTCCTACAAAAAGTAAAAGATATCCTGAGACTTTTCAAGAAAACCAAAACTCTTTGCCTCTTGTAAAACACTAGACTAGGTTGAAAATTATGGTAGGTATTTCTTTTCTGAACATCAAGTAGCCACTCCACCCTACCTTCACTCGAACACAAACATCAGACTTTCTGTCATAACAAAGAGAAAGCCAAAACAAGAAGCATTTGCCCTCTGCTACTGGAGATAATGGCCAAAACATACATTTCCCCTTCCTATGACTAATGAGATAGCTGGTGAAGTGCCACCGGTCTTCAGCCTATAAACTGTAGAGTGCTTATAGTACAGAGCTCAATTTTAACAGTACCTCTGTTCATATTCAAATATTTCTCTTAAATGTGACCACTGAAAATGTAATCCAGATACTGTTATTACTCTCAGTGTTCCGGTTCTGTGTTAAGGAGACAAAGTGAAAACCTTCCATAATTCATGTACATATTCCCTCAGACATGCTTTGCTGATATGGAGATACTATCAATCATGATTCAAACAGGTGTGTGTACACACATACAGCAGATTAATAGCATCTGTTCAAGTCAGTTCTGCAAATGAGATGCAACATCCATGCATCTGAAGCTTTGTCAAGCAAGGGCAATAAAAGTCATTTAACAAGGGATATAAGAAGGCTTCTTTAAGCCAAATACCTTTGACTTTCTTTGACTTTGCCAAGCAGGGCTTTGTCCACTCTCACTGTTACAAGATTAACTGTTGATGCTTATATCATGATGTATATTTGAACAAAAGCTGAAATATATTTATAATTCCAAGTTATACCAAACTTAAAACCCAGTGCCTCCTGCTTCCTGTAAATGCTTCATGCATTACAATGCTTAACTGTACTTTTCCTCTGTTGTTGCAGACTGTAGAGGAAACTCCTTTCCTTATATGCTGCACTATACCTTAACAAGACCTTAAACTGCTCCTGCCATTTAGCCTCTCCCCTGAAACCTCTGAGCTCAGAAACTGAGAGGGCAATGTGATTCATTGTCTTGTTCTTCTTTCATGAATTATTAAGTATTTGTATAATGGAATAAGTATTGCAACAGCAACAACAACAGTGTTCTACCTATTAGGATCACAGACAGCAACTGGAGTGGACCGAGGGTTTGTTTAATCAAGTATTGGTTGGCAGCAGAGAATTCAGATGAATATATGATCTTCCTCTAATGCAGCATGTCTGCAGTTGATACACACATCAAAGAAGGGATTTTAATCTTGACCTTAGTTGATATAAAACTTACATCCCATGGCATGCAGTATATTAATCTTTGCACATCTGTCCTAGAAGGATAATACCTGTTTCCGCTGAAATTACTAGTGACCCAGACTAAAATCTTTTGAGCCGATCTGGCCCTGTAAAAAAATACACACTTCTCTTTACTTTCACTCAGTCAGTTGTCTCAGTATTATCCTCTGTTTGAAGCCCTGCATTTTACTGGTCAGTAATATGGTATACAGTGTTAAAAGAATAATTTTTTCTATCTGATTTGAGAAGTAATGGTTTTCAATTCTGGGGAGCAGTCAGCTGTTCTAAAACTCTGCCGCTATAAAATAC
Source organism: Psilopsiagon aymara (assembly GCA_024733675.1). NCBI lineage: Eukaryota > Metazoa > Chordata > Aves > Psittaciformes > Psittacidae > Psilopsiagon > Psilopsiagon aymara. Next base: position 53,517 of record JANRGW010019087.1, on the reverse strand, counting down.
CACAATAAAATACACTTCATCTTATGTTAGGGTAAGCAAGAGCTAGCCTTGTGGCATTCCAAGCTATTCTTCAGCTCATCTAACCCTTATGGGATTGTGAAATAGAGGTTTCTGTAAAGAGACAGAGAACACAGATAACTCTGATAAGATGACCCTGCTTTTTACTGTCACACTTCAGTAGTGAAATTAACAGGCAAACTGACAGTTTGCTACACAGATCTGGCACAAAAGGAGTTGGCTCCTTGGGAAGGACCGAGCTCAGCCATCTGCCTATGTCTATCTTCCTCCCAAGTGCTAGATGCCATTGTGTGGGCCAGTAGCCAGATCAGGCAGGAACTGTTACTATTAACTGCCTTGCAGTATCAGGACCTCTGACTAAAGGCATTAGAGAATGCAATTCCAAACTCTTCACAGGTGGACCATGACCTCTCACAGCAGTGGCTCAGTGACGGCTGCACTGGCATCCACCAGAATAAAAAAGCTGGTTGCAGCAGGCAAAATGTAGAATTCCTTGTAGCTGGGGCCCATGAACACAAGGAAAACGGACTTGAGTTTCATAGATGCAGAAGACATTGGCACTGCAGTGGAAGACAATGTTTTTAAGAATAGACCACTGTGATAACTTCCTTCAGCAGCTAGCTACTTTATATGCACCATTTCATAATTATTACCAAAGTCCAAATTAACCACACTGTTACTTTCAACCCCTGTCAGTTTGTTCTCTCTCAAAGAGCAAAAGAACATAGTTCACGGAAACCTGACTTCTGAAAGAGAACATCAACAGTGAGGCAACTAAAGCAAAAAATGGAACCAAAGGCAGATATGTCACAGGCTACATCAGTGTGTTTCCATGTGTCACAAGAACTGAATGTCTTTTTGAAAGTCAGTTGGACACTCAGTCCAAAGCCAGGTGCTTAGCTGTTGCCCTATAATACCTTTCCAAAGCAGACCAGAAGACTGAGAGCAGAAACAGGGACTGTAGTGATAGGACAAGGGGTAAAAGGTTTAAACTTAAACAGGGGAGATTTAGGTTGGATATAAGGGAGAAGTTCTTTACTGTGAGAGTGGTTAAGCACTGGAAGAGGCTGCCCAAAGAAGTTGTGGCTGCCCCATCCCTGGCAGTGTTCAAGACCAGGTTGGATGGGGCCTTGAGCAACATGGTCTAGTGCAAGGTGTCCCTTGCCCATGGCAGGGGGGCTGGAACTGAACGAGCTTCAGGTCCTTTCCAACCCAAACCATTCCGTGATTCTATATCCCCTCAGCAACCTGAGAAGCCAACAGTGAAGTTTTCTTTTCCACACAGCATCAGGTAGGTGAACACCCAGCTACCTGCATACTCTGAGGCCATCTCTACAAGTGGCTCAAATGACCCAGATGGGGATTGGCCCATTGTGCCAAGACTGACTGTATCTGAAGTACCTTATTGTAGAGGTGAGGTGCTGGGTAGGATACTGCACACATTCTCAGTGACTGCTCTTTCTGTATGAGACTACCCAAAGGTCTCAGGTTGAACACTGCAGATTGAGACCGCTGTCAGTCAAGAACTGCGTGGTTTTTTCAGCGTGTCTTCAAACCTCGTTTTGCATCCAGTGTAACTACTATAAGAGAACAAATCCTACACATACATGCTTCTTTACTTAAACATGAAAAGCACAAATGTTGCTGAAAGGGTTCCAGACATTGTGAGAACCAATAAGCATGCCTAGTTTAAAGGGAATATTTTAGTGAAAAGCAGTAAAATGCATTTTCCCATTGTTAAAATCTATAGAAACACCTGAAGTGCTTATGCTCCTTGTCAGCATTATCAGATTAAAACATTTTTCTGTATTGACTAACTCAGAACTCTGTGGAAGATATCACTAGTATCAAAAAAAATAGCATAGGAAACTTCAGGATGCATAATCAAGTGTTTTTTAAAAATCTATTAACAAAAATAGCAAGTTTCCATCAACCTCTCTCCCCAGTGACACTTACAGTTTGGCATTTCTGTTCATGTATAAAGTCCATTTCCTATTGTATTTCCCATCTCACGACTCCTTTGGGAAAACCTAATTCATAAACAAACAATTCCCAGACCAGATAACTAAATCTCCATGCTGACCCCTTTCCATACAACCCAACAATAATAACAGAGACACAGTCCTTGCACTGCCATTCTCTTGTGTGTTTATGCTGGTTTAGCAATGATGTAATGGAAAGAAATTGACATGCTATTATTGTTATTATGCTAAGGACTGCAAGGAAGAATTGGTATTCTTTAAGGTTTTATTTTTCCATTCAAAACCAAGTCTTTCCAGGGCTGTCTAACCATCCACTGTTACAAAAGGTCAAAATATTCCATCAGAAATCTTACAAAACACGATACTTGAAAAAATGTGTTTTAAAGCATTAACACAACTAATCCATTTTGAATGATGCCTTTTTTGAGCAATGTCACGAGGTTACACACTGTGGGCCTCAGTGGCCCCTGAATTGGAAGACAGTGACAGAATGACTACAGTCATAGTTGACTACAGTCTTTGGCATCCCATTCCCTCAGATAGGGTGGGGAAGCCTCTGCAAGAAGACTCATTCCCCTCTGCACCCTTACGACAACCACCCATATAAACATGCATGGAGAGAAAAGCTGGACTCTGCCTTCTTTCTCTCTGTGCTGGCCATGGATAGGACAAAAATAGCTCACAGTCATCTCCTAAGGTTGTTGGAAGACTGTGTGATTTCCCTGAGCACCACGTTTTTCAGGGGCAGGACACTAACTACTCAGCCTGCCTCTCCCAGAGCACGATGGCTGTTTGCTGACTTTTGTTGAAAGTCAAATCTAATCCTTGAACTGGTGGACAGAGTGGGGCTAAGAAATGGGAGCCCTTGAGATTTTGTAAAGATTGGTTCTGAGTTGGGGAGAGAAAGGAAAAGAAAGACAGGGAGACCCATTTCAGACAGCAGCATCTGCCATAACATTGTAAAGAAAGCAACTTGGAGTGTGACACCAAACACCTATCAGAGAAGTAAATGATGAAGCTCAGGATTTGTGAGGCAGACTGGAGAAATTTCACCCATGAAGGTCTTTAAGTATCAAAAGGCAGCTAGTGATCCCAAACCTGACAGGAACAGGGAACCAGTAAGGGAGAAGAATGTGGCTATTTTTGCTCATTTCTGGAAGCCTAGCATTAGCTAGCTTTGCAACCTTCTACATTAGTGTGTTACATAGTGCACGGTTCTTCCACATAATTTTGGCATTTACACCAGTACGTTAGCAACGGAAATGGTTTCCAAAACAGTTCTCATTCTTTTGTCTTCTCTTTGCCACACTTAAGATTGACCTCCCAGCCCCTCCATATGTAAGCAACCCCATGAAACCAAATAAAAATATGGGAGACTAGGAATTTATTTTGCAGAGGAACCAATGAACCTGCATCCTCTGCAGTTCAAAATTCTGTTAGACTTGACAGACTTGTTAGATTTTTAAACTCATTTTTCTATTGTCAAGTATACAGAGACTATTTGTCAAGGGTAATGGTGAAAAAGTACCTTCCAAATTCCAAAGACAATACTCCAGGTTAGTGAAGATAGCTTTATGTTTAAGAGAATGACAATATCAAAAGTACATGATATACTTCACATGGATATCATGATGGAAGAGAGGAAACAAACTAATTCAGAGCATCTTAGGGCTCAATCTATCGATATCTGTTAGACATTGCTGAGACTGGGTTTACTGTATCAAGCATAGATGAAAACTGTGCTGCGATACTACCCCCAAGTCACAACTCATAACTTTATGTACTTACTTGTATGACCATGTCACACCCAAAAGCTGTGTAGCTGCCATTTTCAACAGATACACAACTGCAACTCTATACAATGCCTCTTAATGCACGTATTATTTTTTTCCATTACTTGGAGATTCAAAATCTCCAAGAAGTCTCAGCTATTCTTACAGGACAGCCTTCTTACACTGCGTTAGTACTTCAGGGAGCCTGTGCCACTTAAGCTCAGAGGTCATGTCGCCCATAATGGAGTTGTTATGGAGACTGATGTCTTCCCAACAATTATATGGTATAATTAGTGATAGATGCTACAAAGTAACTATCAAGCTGTCTCCATGGAAACTACCCAAATACCTATACTTTTAAGGTTTCAGCAGCTGTTTTTTTTTCTAGACCCTTAAGATGCAGTTAAGAGCACACTGATTGCCTTATCTGCTTGTCAAGCTGAGCTAAGAAACACATTTTCTTTGCCAAGTTATCAATATATTGCCCCCATGGTGACACACAGGAATCAAGACTAAACGTACATATTTCATACAATGAGGACCACCCACAAATTGATAAGGATTTTTTACCATTTTTAATTATCTTTATGCATATGTGTGTGCACATTCACATGCATAAGAGTACACAAGGTGTGTAAGATGGAAGAAGCTCACTTCTACTCTTATGAACTCCTCCTTCTTGGCATAATTGGAAGCCTTAGGGTCATGGAAACTCCCTCTCTCAGATGCACTTCAAACCAGAGTAGTGCCACAGAGAACACCTACCAGCAGAGTCCAGCCAGGTCTAGCACTCAGTTTGCCCTCTCCCCCAGGGGTTGAGCTTGCAGCTGCAGTTTTTCCAGGTTGGGTGAGCTGTCTTGAGACAGCCTTGCATGCAGTGCAGGATCTTTGCCGAATGAAAACACACTGTGTTTATGGAACTCCAGTGGGCATTTATAACATTTCTGCATCAAGCTTTACGAGGTTCAAGCTAAGGAAGCAATGTGATTTTCAGCCAAGAATCTCACTGTCACTTTTGCCTGAGCACAGCACAGCAGCATGCAAAGATGACGCTACTTCAAGTCTACAATATAACCGAGTGAGCAAGTGCCAGATAACCAAACACATTCTTTTTCTTGTTATGATATACAGATTTTAAACAGATTTTTTCATATCCAGAACCCTTTCCCATCAGGGCAGAGGTGAACAAGGAGAGCCATTTGCTTCAAAAGATACCAATGGTAGGACTCTTTTTAGAGTAGCACTTATTTCTGCAAGTAAATAACCCTCGGCAGAAGTCATGAACATTCTGGACTGAAACGTTTTATAGTACTTACACGCTAAGCAGCAGTGACAGAAGAATTAAGAGGTGTACAAATGGGAGCACATGCCTTAGCAGAAGCATTAAGACTACAAAAAATGTGCAAAAGCATACATTTCTCTTGCTTGGTTTGCCCCTGGAATTAAAGCAGACAAAATTCTCATGTGAACGGCTATCTGTGAAGAGAGATGCATTGAGTATAACCAGGCTAGGAGCCCCAGAAGACTCGTAGTTGTGGCCTCCCCATTTTACGAGAAGCAGGAGAAAGATAATTTCTGCTTTAATCAAAACCATCAGTACTTTTCCACTTTAAGAGGCGTACCATCGATTTTTTGTGCTGACATGAAGATGGATCTAATCTATCCATACTCTTCAAGACACCACGGGAACCAAAGAAACAGATACACAGACACAAATACAAAGTCAGACTACTGGAAGCATTCTGAATAGCCATTATTTATTTTGGGAAAAGACTAAAACTGCTGGGGTGTAAGTGCAGTGGGCTACAGTTAGGTACATGGGACTCATGGAGAAGATACTCTTTCACATGCTTGCGCAAAATTACTTTCACAGTATCTGGCAGCCAGCACTAAATATAGGGTGACCTGGGGCAAACTCTTCTAAAGTTAACAAACAAAGGAACAAAGCAGCTGTCAGGAGATGCTTTTATGTATCAGGGAGCCTTCAACACTGTTCAGATACACTGTAGGCTACACAAAAGTACATGGGATGGCCATACATAAGACTTGCATGTTTCTGATCACATTAACCTGAATTTTCTTCCAGCCATAAGAAAAACAGTGTAAACTCAATGAAACTTGCTTTCAGTTATCCAACTTCATTTCTTCAAATAAGAGAGGAAGAAAGAGAAAATACAATACCCACTGACCTTCCTATTTATTCTTTCTTTTCATAACAAGCTATCTCAATAGGTTTGTATTAAAAACAAGCTGAATTCCCTACTACAAAGTTTATTGGGATAACACTAAACATGATACAGGAATATTAATCCATAAGTAACTAGTATGTTTCTGAAGAAAAGTTATGAAATACTATTTTTCCCTTCTGTTCATGATTTAAATTATTTCTGCTGCTTAACTTCTAGAGCCCCTAACAGGTTTCATCACCAGATACAGATTGGCAGCCTTAACCTAAACAAATTCCCTGACAGCACTGTTAGAACTCATTAGCATTCTCACCAGATGCTTCTATCTGTATATATGAGCATCTCCAGTTTTTATTTCCAGTACATGACCCATGATACTAGCATAGCTTTCAAATTAAAACAAGAAATCTCAGCATAGCTTCAAATCCTTGCTCTTCTGGGGATTAAATATGTGCTATGACAAAGTATTCCAAATTTCTTGGCCTTCTTAAAAGCATTTTTTGTTGCTGTTTCAGAGATCACTTTAGTGACTTTTTGGCAATTCTCATGAATCTATACAGTTATGACTACCACACACAATATTTGCTTTCACAGCAAAAGTGCAGAGAGCATTTGTCACTATAAATATCACACAGGACTACATACACAGATGAAACCTGTGTTTTGTCTGTCTCTGCACAAAACAAAGCTTTGACATGAAAGCTGTCAGAAATTATTACAGGGAAGAATTAAAAACCCCATACGTCGATTAAGTTGCCACAGCCAAAGTATCATAAAAACAAGCTATGACCCAGCTCCAGTTTTTAAGTGAATGAAAAATGAGAGGGCAGCAAGGCCAAATATGCAGGCTTCAGAAAGAATGTCTCCTTGAATCTGCAAAGCAGGCCTGATCACATCTCATGCTCAGTGTATTGGTCTATTGGCACTTAACAAGAATGAAGTGGTGGCAACAATCTCAGCCCCAGCTCATCAGTCACATAGGTACAAAGCATCCAGATGGAAAACAGATTTTCTAATTCTCTGCACCTCCCCAGAGGCCTGTGCTGCTGTCTGAGGACTACAGCATTCTCCTTTCTTGGCTCATTTGCAAGATAAACATATTCTGGCCTCAAATGCTGCTCCTTTCCAACTGCTGGTGAAAACTGCAGTCAGTCTGAGATATTAAGAGAATGATCTAGGGCACTACTTAATCCAAGAAAAATGCTCATGTGGGAACGCAAAGCCATTGTTGTGACCAGAGAGTTTTTTTTCCACTGGATTTTATTCTGCAAGTCCAGATTCAAACACTTTCTATCTTTATTCTTTATCCACATTAACTTCCTTCCTTTTTTTTCTAAAGGGAGTCACAGACTTGGATTCAAACAGACTGTTAAAGTGCTAGTTAAATACCGCTTTTCTGCACGTATGTTGATTTAAGATGTGACTGAGACAGCCCTCATACCCTGGCAACGCTGAGCTGGATTAGTACGTAGTTTTAACACTTCCGAACACCTGCAGGAAGCAGCATTACGATCAGAGAGATAGGACTCTTCGTAACTACTCCATACCAAGATTTATAGCTCTCTACAGTCACAAGATAGCTTGTGACAATTTTGCAGGAACTGGTAGATCAGCCCCCCTCCCTTGCAGGAAAGCTCCCGTTCAGCTCCTGCTCTCTGACTATCCACGTCTGTCTCTGCAGTCTCTTTTGATTCCTCTTCTAAAACTGATCTACAGTGTTTCAGAATTTTTCAAGAATTTGCTGACTTCTAACCCCAAATCAGCTGCATTTCAGCGCCTGAAGCAGCAGTTCCTCTATGCTCCTCATGCTGTCTCAGATGGGTGCTACTGAGCCCTAAAATCACTCTTACAGCAAGCTTTAAAACAATGCTGAAAGACATTAGGGAATCTGATAGTTCTGCTAAAATTATAAGTGCTACAGACAGATCTCATGTCCTTATTATTTATTCCCCTCTTTGAACTCAAGAGAAGATATACAATTTGAGCACTGGCTTAGAAGCAACAACAGGAGAAGGACTAATTTGTCCTGCTAAAAAAACCCTTCCCAAGCAAGATAATTGCACCACACACATTAACAAACACAGACTTTCAAGGCTGAAGAACAGATTAAATTACCACAGTGGCACAGGGACAATTTTTTAGTTGATACAGAGGCATGTAATTTCATTGCCAGCAGTGGCTAGCACAAACTTTGTCTAACTTATGTCTAGAGTTGGCCAAAACCATACAAATCTAGAAACTTTGGGAAAGCTTTGATCCAGTCCAGATTTTGTGGCTCTGATTCACTTCACCTGGGAAGGACCAAATCTGCTTAAAATATATTTCACAACACATCTCTGCCGGCATTTTTTTCAGACAGGTCATGAATACCACATGTAGAACCATTTCTCCTCATGCACAACACCTACCAGCAGAGCCAGCTATTCCCATCTCCAACCCAGAATGCTAACAAGGAAAAACAAAATAAATGCAAAAGCAACCTCTAGATCAGTTGACTTGCTACCAAGGAGCAAGAAGAAAGCCATGGAACTAAAATCTGCACAGTCAGAATGCTTGGAAGAAATTCAAACTGGTGAGAAAAATCTATGGGACTTGTATAGTGTGGAACAGCTTGCAAAGTACAAAACAAGACCCATCATTCTCTTCTTGTCATCTCCAGCAAAACCAAACATTCATTTGAGTCCAGTATCTAAATAAGCATATTATTATGCAATCCTACTTTCTTTTTTTTTTTCCTGGTAAGGTAACAAGTTTCACTGTAGCAAGAAGGCTGTGATCACCAACTACATAGGAAGGTTGTAGCTTTCAGATGACCTAGCTAAGAGTGGTGAAACTAGGTAAAATTTAACCAGAGAAAAGGAGTAAATCTAACCAGGGAATAGGAGTCTGACAAACTCTTCTAACTGCCTTTACTACTGATAATTTAACAAATCAGCTATTAACAACTGAAACCTAAGTACAGCCAGACACCAAATAAGGTGATCACAGGATAATTCCTGGTTGGCTCAGGGCTTTGTCCAGTTGGGTCTTGAAAACCTCTGAAGACAGAAGCCTCCCTGGGCAACCTCTGCCCTTCCTGACTTGTCGTTGGGGTGAAGAAGCTTTTCCTTAAACCCAATCTGAACCTCTCTTGCTACAATTTATGCTTCTCATCTTACACATCCCCTCCCACACTGCACTCTGAATAGCTTGGATTTGTCTTCTTAGTAATTTCTCCATAGCTACTGGGTGGCTGTTGTTTGTTAGGTGCTCCCAAAACTGTCTTTCTTCCAGGCCAAACAAGCCTGGTCTGGCAGCCACTCCTCACAAGGCAAATGCTTCAGCCCTCTCACTTTCTTGGCAGCCCTCTCTGTTCTTGGCAGCCCTCTGCTGAATTTGCTTCAGTCTATCCATGTCTTCCCTGTATTGAGGTGCCCAAAAAAAGAAAAGGCTCCCTACTCCAGATGTGGTCAAACAAGTGCTGAGTAGAGGTGCATGATTATTTCCATTAATTTACTGCCTATGTACTGCCTATGCGGCACAACTAAGCAAACTTAGTACAGCCCAGGATACTTCTGGCCTTCTTAGCTGCCAGGGCACACTGCTGGTTCATGACTGGCTTGCTGTCTACCAAAATCCTCAATCTTTTCTACAGAACTGTTTCTCAGCCATCCAATCCCCAGCCTGTATTATTGCCAGGTGCTCTTCCTAGCCTGTACTATTGCTCTTCCTTCCCCTGGACAGGACTTCACATCTATCCATTTTAATCCTGGTAAGATTTCTGTTGGTCCAGTCCTCCAGCCTGTCCAGGTCTTTCTGAAAGGCAGCCCTCTCCTTCAGCACTTTTGACTGGTCCTCCCAGTTTGGTGTCCCTTCCAAACATGAGTACACGCTATCACCTCTGATTCTTCAATAAAGATGTTAAGCAAGACAGGTCACAGGACAGATCCCTGTGGTACTCTAATTGTCACAAGCCTCCAATTAGAGTAGGAATCATTAACCTCCACCTTCTCAGCCTCATCATCCAACCACTTTTTTTACCCATCTAATTGTTTATAACAGTCTAATTGGATATAAGATCGTTGTGAGAGATACTGTCAAAAGCCTTGTTAACGTCAAGGCAAATGACATCCACCACTCTTCTCTGCAATAGTAACAGTGAAAGTTCTGGAATTGAACTTCTGGGAACTAGTTTCAATTCTTGGCTCTGGGAAGACACACTGGAAGCAACGGCTGGTGCACATACTCTCAGAAGGAGTATTCTTCTCCAAAACACCTTTGGAAAGTATAGATTTGTATTACTGCGATTCACTAGGCCAGAACCTTAGCTGCAGTAACCAGCCCAGTTTCATTAAAGCTCAGTCTATGTACAGTAGTTCATCTTGGCTAAAAATCCTGGCTTATTATGTTTGTTACCTCAAGTCTACTTGTAGGTTGCACAAACAGGCATTAGGAGAATCAAACAGGAATAGCAACAGAGATGCACAAATTCCTCAGCTCTCCTGGGAGAAGCACAGATCCACTGTGTTCCTGGGACAGTCTTTCTCTTACCTTTGCAAGGAAAATCCATGCTGCATATTGCCCTGAGGCTGTGCTGCTTTTTAGCTTCACTGTGTGCAACATCAGAAAGAATCCCAACAGACCACTGCAAGGGATGGGGAAAGCTTGTTAATAATGTCTCTTAATTTCAATTAAGCAACCTTTTACAGGCATCTTGGTTTCCTTAATGCAGAACTGCAGTTAAATCCATCTGGAGAAAGCAAGCTGGTGGACAAAGAGCTTACATGACGTCCAGTACATACCAGGTTTTGTTCAGTCAGTGACTAGTCTGAGTAAAGTAAGTCTGACGCTCTTATGGCTGGTCTCTAGTGCACTTGCATAATCAGAAAAGTAGAGATTATTGGAAACATGAGGTTAAATATTAACTTCAGGCATTGAAATGGCTCTGAATAAAGGCAACGCTAATTTCAACAGGAGCCACACATGTTTGGCAACTAACTCACTTCAACCTCCGCACAGCCTTGAACTGAAAAAAACATAACCACTGGAAAGTTTCTGCCTGAAGCTTTCAAGCTGTTTAAACTTCATGAAGCCTAATTCCAATTAGGAAGTCAAATACATCTCTACTGTATAACAAATAGACAGATGACTCAGTAGTGCTGGGAAAAGAATACCCCAAAGCTCTCTGCTGATGATTAAGGGAATTTTGATTCTCAAGCCATATAGGACAGTAGTCCCAAATTCTCCTGAAGCCAAGACTATTCTCAAGGAAGCTGTTCCACATCTCACTGGACTTCACAGAGATTACAAGATTTGGCTCTGGATTTCGTTTCACTTGTGATAAACAACCCACTGATTGTGAACCACTGATAAAGCATAAACCAGCAAGCAGGGAACAAAAAAGGACTTCAGACATGTAAGGCACAAATTACTGTGTGGCTGGTTGAGAGGAATGGGATTACAAAGTACTGTGGGAAGCTGCATGAGAAAGGAGATAGGATCAACCCAGCATACAGGTGGTGGGGTAAAAAGTGCCTTGGTATTCAAAGAGGCTACGCTGTTCTGGATAGTTACGCAATGCAGTTGGTCCCTTCTCTGCAATATCAGGGATGGTGGAAGATGGTGGCTCCTCATGTCAGAAATTCCACGCTGGGCTCCAGCACCTTAGACAAATATTGTTCTCTGCTCAGTACCTGTGGCAGAGCTGCGTGTCAGCCACATCAGTAGAACAGGGTAAGATAACGGCCCAGGAGTAGGAGGTACTATGATTTCTTACACCAAGCCATAACATGAAACCCTAAAGGACTACCAACTGTGCCTGAAGCCCAGAAAGCAGATGCTGCTTTGATGATAAAAGACAAGCTTAAACTCAAACCCCCCTTGTTGCAGAGGATGAAGTACTGAGCAGTAGAGCATTCCACTCAGAAATCTGTGCATTTAATAAAGCAGCACTGCCCAAACTTTTGAAAGTCCAGTAGCTGGCTTATGCTTGTTCCACACCTTCTGCCCTGCTGAGAAGGGCTTTTAATCAAGAGTAATGTGAAGCTGTTTCATGTAATTCTAAAATAAAAAGTGAAACAGCTGATTTTAATACCTCAAATACTGATATCACAATTCACACCAGTTTATTTCATTAAATAAATAGACCACTTTGCACCTTACTTCTGCTTCAGACATCCTGCAGAGGTAGTAGATTTAGCTACATCACTTACGTTGTATAAGTTTTCCTTCAAATCCTTTATGTCTATGAAGACACTACATTACAAGATGTAGCAGAGCAACCAAGATGTTTGTTTCTCTATCTAACTATTCCTTTCCCCTTGCTGTAGTGTACAGTGCTATCTACTATACATGTACTGAAACCAGGGCAATGAAACAGAAGTGGGAGGCTAAAACAGTGGAAAAATTCTAACAAACTGAAAAAGAAAGACATCTGGGCTAGAAAGATGCCCATTAGTGCCTGGAGTTAGACCTTACCCTCAAGAGGAAATAGATTTCACCTATCTACCATGGAACTATTTATTCATTAATACCTAACTACAAGTTACTTATAGTGTGGATAGTCCCCCCTTGAAAAAAGCCACTTTCACACAAAAAAATATACACATAGGGAAATTACTTTATCATTTTTAATATCCACTTCTAATGAAAAATCCAGAGATAAGCAAGAAAATCCCTAACAATCAGGAAATATTTTTTGCCATGAGTTTGCATGAAAATATTTTTCCCTTCTAAAGAGAAAATACTTCCATTTGCCAAAAGACTGGAATAATTTCTTTGGTTTTACAATTAAGACTTACAAGAATCGTTTTTACATTGTCCTGTGAGAATTACACTATTGGTCAGTGAACTTTTGCTACTCAAAATAAAGGAACACTTGTTAAAGCTTTTCCCTTTTACCCCAAAAAAGCATTCTGCCAAATAACAAGATGTACAGGCAAATAAATCCATGTACACCCATATACTGCTAAAGACTAATACTTTGTAATCTCTGCAAACAGCAAGTTTTACAAGGGCTAATCCAACTTGAGAAGCATTTAAGAGATGCTATGTATCAAAGCTTTGCTACATCAGGTAAAAATTATTTCATTGGTGGCTGGAAATTTCCTTGATCAGAATGTACTCATTCAAATAAACACATATACTCTGAGCACATTTGGATCTCAAGTCTTCAAATGCATATCCACAGATACGCACAGATACATTTCTCTGCAGTTTTACTAGCTTATGCCAACAGAAACTAGTATAACTAAGGTTATGAATGCTCTGAAATTTTTAACTGAGAGGCAATAGATCTCTTATTTTGAAAACATTCATATGTCCTGTTATAGAGAATTTACCTGGCACAGCAGCTGCTATGAAACCTGTAGAAGTACAGGGATGGGAAGTCCAAGGCACTGAAGAGATCACCTGAGGGACAAAGCAATATACTCAGTGGAACACAGGGGGGAAAAAATTACAGTTACAAGCAGGGGAACAGCAATTACATGAACATTACTAGTTTAACATTCCTTTAAGCCTTTACACCTGGCTGGCTTTTAATTTAAGATACTTTCCACATTTCTAGTGTGTTTAATGATTTCTCTCTGACCTTGATTCTAGCCAGTTCCTGCCTTTGGTTGAAAAAGGGGAAAGGGATACATGAGGGTATTCTCTGCTCATATACAGAGGATCCTGCTTAAGCAACAGCTGCCAGTGGATCGACATGCATCATAACCACTTCTTTTATTACAGAGCTCATGATAGTCACGAAACAGAGACATATGCTGGCTGCTTCCCCCTCTGGCATTTGAACTCTGTCACACAGAGCTAGTTGAGAGGTTTAAAAAAGTTCTCCCAGATCCAAGTAGAACTCTCGAGTACTTGTATTTCCAGGAACTTGGGCCCTGGTTGCTCTTAGTAGCAACAATTCCCAGGAATTTTCCAGCCTTCAGGCTCTACAGATTTGGAAGAAGCTCCATCTTTCCTTTTTTTGAAATGCAGAACATTTTTGCTTAATGTGTCTATCATGGTGGGGGAATGCCTACATACACAATATGCACTACCGAGCAAAAGGGCGAACTTTTACTTAAATGCTTCTTCCTTTGTTTTTCTGACTGAGCAAATGTCTAGTGAAAGCAACAAGTGATCATCTTTAGCCTAACCCTCAAAAAACAGTATGGTAGAAATATTAGCCACCATCAAATATTCAGTTTCTCCACTGCTAACCTTTGATCTTCTGCTACTTCAAATCCTGCCATGGGCTCAAGTGATTGGATACAACTTATGAAAACAACAACGTTACATCTCTGCATAGCATTGAGGGCAGTGCAGAGAAGGAAACTGTATGGAGTGCTGGACACTGCTCTGGAAAGGATATGTTCACCTAGGGAATCCTTGTTCCATGCACCACCTCAAAACCCATTCTTTGTTGTCAGTCCCATGCTGCTTCTTTGCAAATGACAGCTAAGAAAGGTATTAGTAAATATGCAAATTAAAGAGTGTTATATACCCTCCTCTCCTCTTCCTACAGGATATCATATTCATATTCCTGTTAAATTGCAGGGCTCTAGAGTCTGGCCTCTAAAAACATGCAGGGAAAGGAAAGGCAATATGGAAACCTCAAAAAGGAACAACTGTGCACTTTACCTGCTGGATGGGATGCAGAGGCCAACAGCACCACACTAAAAAAATAAAATGAAAAGAAAAATAATTTGCTGCTACAGAATTTATGACATGGACTGAACATTATAAATAGAAGTTTAGTGTGTGTTTGTTCATGGTGAAACTTATTCCAGGCAAGCAGAATAACCGAGGCATAAGTATCAAATTATGAAAGAAAAAAATTGGTTGGGAAGGAATCTCTGGGGTCACCCCATACAATCTCTCACCTGAGCAAGGACTACCACAAACATTTAATCAAATCCTCTCTGGCTCTGTCTCAAAAACACAGATCTCGGAAGCCTCTAGCATGGAGGTTCCACACCTCTCTGGGTACGTTGTCCAAGGGCCACTCTATCCTCCTAGAAGTTTTTCCTATGTCCCATTTTTAAACATCAAAGCTGCAATTTATGGTTCATGCAATTTATGATCCATACCATCTTCTACTTCTTAGAAAAGTTTGGTTCTGCCATCATTGTAACTCCCTCTCAAGAAGGTACAGACAGTGCTTAGGTTGTACCTTGGCCTCCACATTGTCAGTCTCAACAAGACCACCACCTTCAAACTCTCTTTGGACCTGGCCATGTACTCTCACTCCCTAACAATGTCACTAGCCCTCTGCAAGATTTTCAGTTTCTCAGTGTCTTTATCTAACTGGGAGGCCCAAAACTGAATAGAGTATTCCAGCTACAACTTCAGCAATGCTCACAATAACTTCTCTTGATCTGATGGCCAAATATATGGTTTGTCTTAATTTCCTGTGATCATACACTACTGCCCTACATAGATCTCAGTATTCACCCCTAAGTCATTTTCCACAGACCTGCTGTTAAGCCAGACAGCGACACCACTAAGACCGAATCTATAGAGAACTGCCCAAATTCCTCTCTGTGCAAGGATTCACAACGAACAGCTCCAATTCCTCAGTTTCCTTGTAAAGAGAGAAAAAGAAGCGAAAGTCTATTGCTTTTGACTGAATAAAAAAAAAAAAAAAAAGAGAGGAAAAAGCAGACTGGCAGGGCAAGTAAAACTGTACCAACAGTGATGTGTTTCTCCACTTCTGCTTTTTGCATTATTAGTTTTTAAACAAAAAACCCCAGTGAGACTGGAAGATGCTCAGAGAGAAACTTCCTTCTTTAAGCAAGAGGAACTGATAACCACCCTTCCAGACATCCCAGGCTTCAATCCAAAAATAACATAGGATGAGAACAAAACCTTCATGAAGTATGGAGCAGCTTAAAGCAAATGGGTTAGATGGCATTAAAGTTGTACTCCAGCTCTGCTCCAGACAGAACATCAGCAGAAAAGACATAATGATGTTGTAAAACCATGTTAGGGATTCAGAGGTTTCCAGCAGGACAGCCTGGACATCAGGCTGCAGCAAAACCAATACCCCTGTGCTGGATTTCTCTGCTCCTCTGTTTTTTCCCCTGCACTCAATACTGAGTTCTGGGTCACCTGTGGTTTTCTTTCTGGCTAAAAAGAGGTTTTGTCAGCAAGAACAGCAATTTACGCCTGCAAAGCTGCCCTTCCCTATTGCAGGAAATCTACTGCAGCTTTTTAATTTACGAAAGTGACAGATTAGAAGCATTTCCAGAAGCCACATGGAGTGTAGCTGCATAGAACAGAGTCTTCACCTCACACCTTCGTCAGTGCCATTTATTCACCATTTGAAACTCTCCTGCTACACGTTTTTGTTTTCTCCTCACCATGCCTTTCTGAACAAGTATCAGACAGTGACAGATACACGGACGTAGAATCATAGAACAGTTAAGATTGGAAAGGACCTCAAGATCATCTAGTTCCAATCCCCCTGCCATGGGCAGGGATATCTCACACTAAACCATGCCACCCAAGGCTTTCTCCAACCCGGCCTTGGAACACCACCAGGGATGGAGCATTCACAACTTCCCTGGGCAACCCATTCCAGTGCATCACCACCCTTACAGTAAAGAATTTCTTCCTTATATCCAATCTAAACTTCCCCTGTTTAAGTTTTAACCCATTACCCCTTGTCCTTTCGCTATAGTCCCTAATGAAGAGTCCCTCAGCAGCATCCTTACAGGCCCCCTTCAGATACTGGAAGGCTGCTATGAGGTCTCCACGCAGCCTCCTCATGTCCAGGACGAACAGCCCCAACTTCCTCAGCCTGTCCAGAAATTTTCTTCCAGGTTTTCTACAAGAAGTAACATATCTCTACCTGTCTTAGCACAGGAAAAAGCCCAAGATGAGTTGTGACCCACTTCTAAGACACATTACATACCCTTCAATACGCCAGGTAAAATTACTACTCCTTCCCCTTATGCTACCCCTTGCCAGCTAGATAGGGGGAAGAAATCTGGCTTCCTCCTTTATAAAAGTGGGGATCTGGAAAGGAATAAAAGAAAATGCAAGATTACTGGAAAACCCACTAGGAAATAGAACACTAAATGCAGAAGTTGGAGTACAGGGAAATGCAGAAAAGAAGAAAGCTGGCAGGAATAAGACCAGAGGATTATAGAGAGGTTCTTGAAGTACATTTGACCTCTTCCTCCCCCTCCCTGCCCCACATGTCTAAACAGATGAACAGCATGGGGTTGGGCACTGAGAAGCAACATCATCACCCCTCCCTTCCCTGTAGAGCACAGTTCTGCTTTCCCTCCTATACTAGCTCCTGGTCTGGCTTCCTTTCTAAAAGCCATTGAATAATCATGCTCTAAGTGATGAAGTGAGAAGAACGCCACACTTTCAACATAAGCAAATATTTCTTCAGATCTGTTTGGTTCTGGAAAGTTCCTGTTCATGTACATTTGCTTATGACGCTCTACCCTCCCAAATTGTTCCAGATGTTAAAACAAGAAACAGTACATGGCATGTAGGGACAGAATATGTTAGGAGACTTAGCTAATTTCAGCTGCATTGGCTCCAACAAAGCCAATACAGTTAACGTTTCTTTTTAACCTGAATATATATTTTTTTTAATCTAACATATTGGTACATTCTAACA
The DNA here is from genome assembly GCA_024733675.1 of Psilopsiagon aymara. NCBI lineage: Eukaryota > Metazoa > Chordata > Aves > Psittaciformes > Psittacidae > Psilopsiagon > Psilopsiagon aymara. Next base: position 35,954 of record JANRGW010019087.1, on the reverse strand, counting down.
TCCAATAGCTTGGGGCAGAACTGCTCTCTCCAGGTATTCTCTACACACAGAGTACAACTGTACTTTCATACTGAAGAGAAATGCTTTGAACAGATGATATTATAACAAACCTATATATTTTCCTGTATTCTCCTCTTTGTAAGGAAAAATTTTGTTCACCAAAGGGGTTGTCAAGCACGGGAACAAGTTGCCCAGAGCAGTGGTTGAGTCACCACCTGAGAGGTATTTAAAAGATGTGTAGATGTTGTACATTTAAAAGATGTAAACTATGGGACATGGTTTAGTGGTGGACTTGGCAGTGCTGGGTTAATGGTTAGACTTGATCTTAAGGTCCTTTTCCAATCTAACTGATTCTACAATTCTGCAATTCTAAACACTACTTGGCTTCTTTCTTCTCCCTGTACATTTCAGCTGTCTGATCTAGGTTAGAAATAAGGAGCTATAAAGGCCATTGGTAACAATATCAAGGGGAGAAAGATGCCACACTATGAAGTTCCTTCATAAATCACAGAATCATGCTTGTACAGACAAGACCACCAGTACACATTAGACTGTCCTGTTCTGCAGGTGGAACTGGGATCCTCTCATGGCCAAAACAGCCCTTTAAAAGCCCTGAATAGAGGAAGCAGCTTGCTAAGTCACAAAATTTAGTGCTGGGCACCCTCCAACAGATAAGCATGTTTACAGTAATTCTGACTCAGAACTGCCCATGAGGAGTTAGCACTCATTCAGAGAATGTTCAGAGTAAAATACCCTCTATTCAGTGTGATTTAAAAATACTTTTGACTGCTTTCCACAGAAATTACTCTCGAGCAATAAAGCTGTGTGTACACATACATTCATAGCTCTGCATAGCTCTCAAATACGCTGATCAGCTTCATCCAAGTTTGGGAAGTGGCAGCATTTCCAAGCTAACCACATGCCCAGAGATCTCACAAAGTGACAAACCCTGCCAGTGCCTTCTGCAGCAGAAAGATTTCAGGCCCATTAGACACTGGAAGACCTTCACAGCGGTGGCACATGGTGAAGGTTGCAAACAAGGAGACAACTGCCAAATTTCACACTCTCTCAAACATCACCAGCTATTACGACAAAACAAAACTCTAAAAGAAACCAGATGTCACTTATTCTACTGACCATGGCACTGTTTGTTTTCCCCAGACAAGATGAGATCCAAATGCCATGGACTATGAGCTCCTCTAACACACAGAAATACATACATAAATACATATATAAATACATGCACATACAGAGATACACTGACCCAAGCCAAAACAAATAAATATCCTGCATTCTACCTCCTCTAAGCCGTCTGTTTTCCAGCTCTTGCTTTATACCATCATCTTAGAAGCTAACACTGACCTTCAAGCCCCTTAATGATAAATCTCTGCAAGATTTGATTACACATTTTTGCTTTTAAGCAGATGCTAAAAATAGCCATCTTCCAATCTGCACAATTCCAGTGTTGGTTTTTTGTTTTTAAAATACATACCCCTGAGCCTCACAGTTCCTTAACGAGAAATTTCTCTCTTTCAAAAGCCTCTAAATCAATAATTACACTTGCCATGTAATGTGGAACTCCTGCTCTCTGCTGGACACAACTTCACAGGCAAGGGCTACTATCAACTGGCAGAGCAGGAACACAACCCTGACTTTCATATCAAAGCTGTAAAATTAAGACCTTAAGTGAAAAATCTGAATTCAAAGGTTCAGGCCCTCTTTCAAACTAAAATGACCACTGAGAGACATAGCTAGGCATGTGACAAATGAAAAATCAATTGACTTTACTGCTTGTTTCATGATTCAACATGAAACAAATAGCTACAGTTCATTCAAAACTTCAGGAGTTATTTTTGCACACAGCAACATGTTTGCAAGTTCCATGACTAACTCTTCAAAACAGTTTCAACAAACACAACAACCTTCTTTGAGTAATATTTATTTGATCCCACTTCATAGTAAGTGGAAAACAACAACTGACTTAAGAGCTTCCTTCAAGCTAACTGGTATTCAGATATTGTCAGTGCATGGGACCCTGCTGAATAGACACCGGAATCATACAAATGCAAAATCAGGGGCCTGCATGACTTACTGATGGAAATACAAGATTTAACTGAACTAAGATAAAAGGAGATTCACAGTATTATATGTTGATGTTCACAAGATAAATGGGAATTGAAGTAACTGTCCTATATTGGTGCCCCTGCTGTGTTCCTATCAAGGATCTTCCATGTGATAAACAAGAGCACACAATCATCCAATCAAACGGCAAACACAAATTCACCTTTGTTACGCTTATTCCCAACCTCTGTTCTCTCTTTCATTCTTTTTGACTATCGTTTCTTGGAACTTAGTATCTGTACTCCACAGTATTCTCCCATACAATTTCAGCTACCATTCCAAGAAAATAAGTCAACATATACAAGATGTGATTATGGATGGGGGGACTCTAATAAAGCCTCACAAAAATCTAGCAGAAGCCAATGCAAACCAAATGTTTTGGCTTATATGGCTATTTGAGGAAAGACTGACTCTTTTTTATATATAAAAAGCCCACAAGGAAGTCTGGTCAGTGACTCAGGCTCTTTCACTAACTACAAAATAACAAGCCACTTTTATATCTCCAAATCAGAAAAACAACTGAAAGTCTGAATTACTCAATCCCACTAACAGCACTCTGAACAATCACTTATGCTCGTGTTCTTTGCATGTCATACTTTTGTAATCACTACCTCTCCTTCTGGCAATTTTGTTCAAGTTTTATTTTTTGAAGCATGTTATTGCCAGGGAGTTGCTCTGCAAATGTTATTACTGGAAATGATAGATTATTTGTGCACACGGTGATTGAAAAATTCATAATTAACACCTCGTTACCTCCACAGGTGCATATTGGCAAGTACACCTATAACCTGAGCCAAAAAAATTTATCTGCTAAACTCTTCAGCTTAGCACTTTCTTTCTGTGAATGTCCTGCTAAATACATGCATTTAAGTAGTGGTAGCTATGTGTTTCCTAAGCAAGCCATGGTTGAAAATCAAAACACGTATCACATAAAGCCAGCTATGGTGTATCAAAGACTTATTCATTTTACCTGAATACATAGTTGATGTACTGTTGGTCCAGATCACTGGGAGAGGAGGGCAAGAAAAAAAGGTGCTCTTTTAGTACCACAGTTGACTTGGTTTAAGAGATCAGTATATTAAATAGTATTATAATATTGTAATATTACATAATATTATATATGACACATTATAATTTGGTAATACTAACATTATATTATAATTAGATACATTCTAACAATAAACTATTTACATTATCAATATATGAATCATATTAATTTACACATATAAATTACATACTAACACATCATTTGCACATTTGTTTCTGCTGTTACTATGTCAGTGAGAGTCTCATTTAAAGTGAAGATAAAGTGAGACCAATTAAAATTTAGACCTTTTAAGGAGAGCTGGAAAATGATTTTGAAATAAATGAGCTTAGTCATATTTTATACACGTGTACTACGTACATATACATAATATGCAGTGGCAACATATCTATCTCCTTTGATACAGAGAACTGCAGATGATAGACACTGTAAACATGCAATGTCACCTGCTTTCAATACAACTATTGTTTGGCATGTTTATCTAACATGCACATGGGGTTAGTGTGAGGTTTTTAAGGTACTCAGCCATCCCAGTACTGTGGGAAGTCACCAGCTGCTAAATGCTTTCGAGACTGTGCCTCAAAGGGAGACACTGACAGATTCAAACCATGCAGCTTTCAAGGTTAAAACAAACTAACATTTCCTTTTAATGCCTGTGCCAGTAACTAGAGGATCTTCTTTCAGAACTGAGTCATCACCCTTTGATAATACACTGTTTAAAACTACTTCAGTGTTTGAGTTAGGTATATGACTATCAATAACCACATGCTATTGTTACCAACAATAAATAAGGCTCCTCTTGCAAGAGAAGTCATTAATGATTAACCAGGCATGGCTCAGTTCACACTGATAACATAGAAATACCTACAGTTTACTGGACTGCTACACGGATGTGTCTCTAACCCTCTTTGATAACAATCTCTTTCTTTTTAAAAGAATAGGAAAACACATTACCTTAAAGAGTTAGGTTTCCACAACTTGTGAAATACTTTGTAAGCCCCTGTAATTGAAATGACATGTGTAATTGCTATAACATGCAATCACTCTGACAAAAGATGCTTATTTGGCCTTGATACTGGCAAATATGGAACCCCTCTGAATTACAGTCTAGCAACATGGCACAAAGGATACCTAAACCATGAGTAAAATGAACTTATCACTGTAAATTAATGGTTTCCAAAACATCATAATCTCAGAGTACTGTCATGCTATGTGCTGCTGCTAGTTCTGAAGAAAACTCTTAGCTCTGTGCATGTATGTGAATACATACAGAAAAGTGTCACAGAATGGTTTCTTCAGCCCACCCCATTTTTGGGTATCTTCTATGATGTGTTTACCTATGTAGACCTCTAAAGCTGTTAGTTCTGAGCCATCTTTTCTGTTCAGAGTTCTCTCAGCTCCAGGGTCTCCAGGTTCTTTACATACTTGCCCTACTCACCTTTTGGCTCAAATTTCTATTCTGGGAAAAGCTTTAAGCACTCAAGAAAGGAACAATACATCTTCAAGCTCTGTTTTTTTTGAGACTCCTTCTTCAAGGCTTTGGTTGTTTTGGTTTTTTTACTCACAAAGAGAAACAGAAAATGAAGAGCAAATTCAACACAACACTATGTAATGGATGCCTGCAATTCTGTCTCTCTTAGACAAGCCAAAGGGTAGAACACATGTCCTTTCTCTTATGCTCCGTCTTAATTGGCTGTGCAACAAGTTAAGTCATCTGCTTACCCTTCGTTGTAGGATCTTTATTCTGTGTTGGTTGTTAGGAAATCTAATTACACAAACCCCCCTAACGGGTGTATCAACAACTTTCTCTCCAAAACAAGAGAAATGGAAACAAGTTATATTTTGAGCATAAACATTATGTTGGCACTTCCTACATGTTTCAAACACACAGAAGGGACCTCCTGAAGACTTTCTAAGCAGTTTTCCACCTCCATGGCCTAGCACTGTTTTACAAATGAGACCTCTTGTCTTTAAGAAAGCAATAACATCACTTGTTACAGCAAGCGAGTATGTGAAGTGAAAAATCCTTAGCTTTTTGTTTTCTCTAAGAGCAACTGTTTATCATATAACATTTCCTAAAGGAAAAAAAAAAAAAAAAAAACCAACCAAAAAACTATTTTTTATACATATGTTAGCAACATTTTAGAATGAGATCTCTAGGCCTCCCTAGACACAAATACATATAAACACATTACCTTTGCCCTGAAAAATTTACAGTATGGATAGACACAATAAAGAAGGAATCTTCCCAAATTTGCAGACAAGACTTGACTTAACATACGAACGAGTCACTCACTAAGACTATTGGACAGCTAAGAACTAAATAGAAGTCCCTTATTATCCATCCTAATGCTCCAAAAGACACAAATCTCCTAGTTGAAAAGTACTACTCTCTCTTTCTTCAGATTTTCTGTGTCTGTCTGTTTCTAGCTTTTCAGGGAAGAAGTGTGATTTATCCAAATCAATGTTTAGTCTGAAACAGACAAAAGAAAACCTGTCAGGTTATGCAATTAATTGTTAGAATTCTTTTTTAAATGCATATGATTGCCTAAAAAATCCCAACATTTCAACATCCTTCCTCTGGGAGCACATTCCATGGTATTTTAGAACATTTCTGTCAGCTTTTAAATAAAATCAGTGCATGCAATGAAGCTCCAGCTACAAGTTCTTGCTTGGGTTTTTTTTCCCTGTTTCTTTTCCCCTCAGAAAGAAGCATCTCTTAGTAGGCAACCATCAAAAAGTCCCAGAAAAGCTTAGTGCTGATTAAAATTGTAAGTGCATTTTCTCATTCAGTGTTGACTGACTGCAATATCTAGCTTATTCTGTTGTTGTTTTCAACGTAAGAGATATAAAAGGAATGCATTTCTTATATTTACTGAACTTCTTCATTCTTTCCAAGTGTTTTTTACATCAAGAACTTTAAATATCAGTAACTTCATAATAAAGCTGATTTCTTCAGCACATTCAGTCTTTCTAATTCTGTTCCTGAAAGAAATTACTTACCAACACAGATCAAGTGAATTAGAGCCCATAAATAACCATTTGGATCAAACTGCAATAAAGAACATCTACATAAATAAAAGCACATTCATGTAAACATACTTACTGCTATTTCCCTGCCTCTAGCTTCACAAAGCAAGTACAGTCAGTAGGAGCTAAGCTACAAAGAAAGAGAAGATGATGAAAGAAGACTAGGAAGACTAAATTTTTTCCTGTCTCACTTAGAGACTTGGCATATGCCCATTACCCAGGCTTTCAGCTAGTCTTGGCAAGAACAGCTCTATTTCTTTCAGATATGTACACCATCTTAAACAATCTGAGCATATAGACCCCAGACTGTTTAGTCTTGTCTTGGCAGTCAGCCAAGGGTAAAAAGATCAGAGGAACATCATAAGGTTTTTTTTTTCCCCTTGTTTCCTCTTCCCTCTCAGCCCCTGCAGCAGCTTAACAGGATCCCCCCCCAAGGCTCCAACCAACCAAAGTATCCAAAAGAGTGCTTACACAGACAACTGTCTCTGAGCAAGGTGGGTTCTCTTCATCAGTGGGGAAAAATAAACATTTTCAAACAGAATTCACCTGTGACATTTTAGATGTCTGCTTTCTGAGGAGATGAATGATACACAAGAAATTCCTGCTCTGCACCACAGACTACAAGGGGAGCTAGTGCAGGTGCAACAATTCTACAGGCGCAACAATTCTGACATTTGATCAGATGCATCCAGACAAGTTCCCAGATTCATCTTACCTGATTTCACTTATTAACTAAAGTATCTAAAACAAGGAACCAGTCTTCCTAAGACTCCAGACTCCAGAAAAGCACCTCCAAGGAATATATCTTTGCTGGAATAAGCGCTCTCTGGAGGTACCTCCTTTCTTTCTCCAGTATCTACAGAGTTATTATGAAGCTAATTAAGGTACCTCTTGAAAGTATGTGCAATTAATCCAAATGTAAGTCATTAGCTCTAAGCCCTACAGGAAGTTAAACCATGGTTTCCCCACCAATCATCTTCACTGATGTATGTTTGCTCCGAGATTTTAAAACGATGCAAACACATTAACATTAGCAAGACTACAACACAGCAACAGACAACATCTTCAGTTCCTTCACAGGAATCCCACCCTAGCTTACAAGTAAAAGCTACAACCCTCATACACTAACAAGATGTCAAACATCAAGATCTAACTTGAGCTGCTTCACAAAGCAGAGCTCACCTGTGTGTCACATAAAGGAAGGCACACTGCTGCTACCAGGAGGCACAGCACACTGTGGAGAAGAAACAAACAGGACCAAACCCTTGTAACCTTGATTTGTACTCTCAGCCAAGTATAGGCAATTCCACTCAATTTTACACTGACATTTAATTTAACTTTTATTCCATACTTAAGAAGTAATTTCTGCCACCAAAGTTTTTACATCATGCACTCTTCTAACTCATACACAGCAAACTTGTATAAAAAGCAGCACAAAACACCTCAGCAGTGATGAAAACAAGCTTTTTGGTAAGGAATATTATTCTTCACTTGCCATCTGGCTTCCCTAGGTTGCTTCAAAAAGCCAAAATCAACAAATTTCGGGCTGTGAATGGATACCAAAGTTCTTTCCTTAAGGAGAATTGCCTATTACAACAATTCCAGCAAAGGTGATTCCATTAAAAAGTTATGATGTAACTCCAGAACACAGGGCAAAGTGGGAGTGAGTAGTATTACACTAGAAATGGATTAAGAACAGCACCAGTCCTCCTCTAGTCCTCTGACTTGGACTAAATAAATTCTTAACCTGTGGCTGAGTAAGTATTTCTACAAGCTACACTGAATACTCTGACGTGGAATTTCTGTAGACTACTACTTTAAATAATAACAAATATTTGCCTTGCAGCTTATTTTCCTGCTCTCCAGTAGCATAGGAAAACACAGAATAAAGATGATAAAAAACCTGGCATCTTTGACAACAAACCAGTGGTTAAAACAAGGCCACAGTAAGACAATGGAAACAACAGGAAGAAATTAGGAAGATGGTGCCTCTATGTACACTAAATAATAACCCAACATTATCTACTCTAAGTGCCACTGAAAGATTACAGAATGTGCTAGACAGCAAACACGCCCTCTTCAAGGGGATGGGGAGAGGGTAGAATAAAACTTTAAATACATGACTGGCTGACTTCTCTTTTTCCCTATCTCCTTTTTGGAGCCAAAATAATTAGGGCCAACCAGGGCTGGTAGGTTGTGTGGCTGAATATGAGCGATTCTAGCAGAACTGGATATCACTTACTCTTTCTTTCCTCGGAAAGGCACTTTTAGCTATTTTCTATCACATTAATTATCTTTCTCTTACTGTTTAAGATTACATTTAAGATTAATGGAACATCAAACCTGGCTTCCATCTCGTTTCCAAAAACATTCCTAAAAGCACTGCTTTGTTATTCAGGAAGGCCGGCTTTTTTTATTTTTATAAGGAGAAAAAAAGGTATCTATTTAAGCAGTGGTTTGAAAAAAAAAAAAAGAAAAAGGAAAACACATTTTAAAACTATTTCATTATTCCAGTGTTGCAATTTAGGCTCACCGCCCACAGGAATGTGTCTTTCATTCTTCATTGTTTTGGTGTGCCATTATCTGAAGCAAATACAGAAGCTGGAGCCAAAACAAGTCTGAATCTGAATGTGAGCACTTTTAAAAGCTTACCTACACACTTTCAGATGAGAGGTTTGCTGTAAAAATGAAAGTATGAACAAAAAATTAAAATTTAAAAATAAAAAGGGTGAAATAGTGCTTTTTCCTTCCAAAACCAGGAAAATGGTGACAGCTGATCTTATTGCACCAAACACATTAAAAATCCTGTCAGCAACACTCAACAGTGCATTGTGTTTAAGCACTGCTTAGCAAATGTAATTTGAAAAGAAGAACCAGGATTACAGATTAGCCTACTTCAGCTTTATTTACATTTTCAGATTACTTACCAGCAGGCAAACTTAAAACCAGACATGACTTTACACTTGATCTTTAAACTTAACTTGAACTATATCAAAACTGTGTACTTTATGTACTCAAATATCAAGTACTCTTCATTAATTAGGTACAACCAGAGGTCTAAACTCCTGAGAGTTTCCCAATCCTTTAGTCCAAAATTATTCCCCAGAAGCTTCCCAGCAAGATCTGTGTTTGCATTATCCTTGTTCACAATGCTTTTGTTTTTAAAAAGAGGAGTCATAACCAGGAAAATATGAAACACTTTGTCAGGGACAGTGGACAGAGGACAATGACATAGGGACATTCTATGGTACACACTGCTATGTCCCTTAGGCATAACCTTAGTGACCTCTTTAGTATGTTAGGAGTAGCAAACATGGGCCATTTATTTGTCTTCTATATACACAACAGATGTAATGATCTGAAAATCCCTTCCACAGCAAGCCAGAAGCCACTGTAGAAATGACTTTGTGATTAATGATTTCTCAGAGCCACCTCACACAGCAGCTCTCTGGTCAATTAGAAAAGCATTTCATAGGCAAAAAAAAAGGATTCCCAATGGTGTTTGTGAGAAAGAAACCAGTCTCTTATTACAGGGTGCAGGAATTATTCCCCTAACTTTAAGAGATATTTAATACTTGCAACAGATTCTGAAGCATTCAAAACAAATCTAGAAAGGCACTGTTATTCCTGCATTTCATGTAGAGATGCGATCTATCTACAATTATACAATACACTAGCTATAGTGGTTAGATCTAGAGACCCAGGCCTCCTCTCTCTCAGCTCAATGATAATCTTACATGGGGCATGAGAGAGGGTGTATATTAATTTTCAAAAGGGAAAAACAAGCAGTACCAAGCAAGTATTTAAAATACACATCAAACTGCTGATATGCATTTGCAGAGTTTCATCAACTAAAGGGGAAAAGAAAACATCAACAGAAATACTTATCAAGAGCAAAGCTCTCTATGGGTGTCATTAATGACTATCTATCACAGCAAGATTAGAAAAGCACATGGCATTAATGCCCACATTAAAAGAAATAAGGTGTTTTGTTATACGGCAGTTACATCACAGGGGATACCATGAATGTGTCAATTAATAGATCAGTTACCTCTTTCTGCACAAACTTCTGGAACCCATAGGTTATAACTTCTGACGCGTTGTGCACAGTGAGGAACACTGGGATTGGCTGCCATTAGGAGAGAAGAAAAATGCCCAAATCAAACAACAGTCACATATACAGGAAGAGGCACTTCTCTAAGGGACAGCTGTCCCACATGCTTGTGATTTTGGGGCCTGTTTTAGTTTTTTGAGCTGTAAACCCACACCACATCTCCCAAAAGGGACTTAAGACACATTCCAAGCACTATTACATGGCACAGGCATCTTTAAACACAGACCCTGCTTGCTGCTTCTCTGACTTCAGAGTGCTCAGTCAGTTTGCTTGTACGCAGCTACCTCACAGTGAGATTTGCTCCAGGTTTTTGACTCTGTTCAAATATCTGCAGCCTCCACAGTAAGCGGTTCTCATTAGTTTTCCCGTCTCTGTCTCCTGCTCCTAAGAATACAGTCTGACTCCTAGCAACAGAATTGTGGGCAAGATGATTTTAGGTGACTGCTTTCAGTTACTGCTAGGAAGAGCTTCCCAAAATTAGAGTAGAAATATAATAGTTCATACACAAGTGATGGCAAAATTCTACCCACTGAGGTATCTGGACACCATCCCAACATGAAATCAGTAAGAAACAAACCTCAGTGATAACAATAATGAATCAACCACCCATTGCCTCAGGCAAACCCAACCAGTATTACTGGTTCATAATACTTCCTCCAAATTAGATCCATGGTCTCTCAAACAGTTGAAACAAGCAATTCTCTGCTCTGATTAAGATAATCTAAAAACACAGTTTTAGGAAGCACTATTTCCCCACTTGTGTAGAGTATTTAAATTATATGAGAAGAGAACGAGTTAATTTCTCAGTGATGTCCATGCCTTTTCTGGTGGTATACGCAGCAAATATCTCTTAAATTTGGCTATGTATTCTGAAATCTGTATTTTCTGGATTTTTCCTTTCTTTCCCATAAAGCCAGATAAGCATCACTAATTAAACATTTTAAGTTTAAAGACAACTGGGGTGGGTCCATAAACACAACAGTTGCACCAAGATAACTTTTAACACCTCTAAATTAGCAAGGAAATCACACAAACACAGCTGGCATAAAGTTGTCAGCCCCAGCTTCACTGGTTCTGAAAACCAATTCCCAACCCTGTTGCTGGATGACTAAGAACATAAACCCAAAAGTATCTAACGTAAGCACCCTGAGCCCGATACAATAATAGGAAATACAAGAAATAACCATACCCAAGGAAAGCAGAATTTACATTCTTCCTTTTGCAAAGCCAATTTGTTGGGTTTTATTTTCCTTCCCCTTGCTTTTGGCTCTTCCAAATGTGTTTTGAAGCCAACAATGGCTCCAGTTTGTGCAGCCTTGTTAACCTTCTCCATATGTCTGTTGCCTGTTATATATTTCTTAAATTTGTGAATGGGCTTAAAGCTTACAAAAAGAAAGGTTTACTGGTTGGGCAGGTAGGGAGAACAGACTCTGTACAAACCTCCCATCACAGCTCTGCATACTTTCATTAGCGCATCACAGGCTGGAGCTAAGCACTCCTCCAGTTCCAGCCCTAAACTCCTGGGCAGGGGAGACTGCCAGCACCTCTAGGGAGAGGCACAAACAGAGATTAAGACTGTAGCCCTGCCAGTGTACAGGAATGTCTGAAGGTGGGCCTCCCTGGATTTGATCAAAAAAGTACACATAATTTCTGCTTTAGCAATAAACCCACTTAATTCAAAAATAGGTTGCTGAGGTGAACCTATTCAGGTGCAAAATTGGGAGAGTCCATTTTCCTTCTCACTGTGTCACAAAATTGTTGTACACAAAGTTATTGTAATTAAAGCTTATCTGCAGGATTGAATTTAGCCCCAATACAAGGCATTACTTAACTATAGCCTAAGACAACTTGTGCTTTTCACTTTCCTCCTAAAACAGCCACAGAATTAGGCCTCTAAAACCATATTCATGTACAACAAAAAGCCATTCAGAAATGGAAGATGCTCCTTAAAAAAGGTTTGGGATATAACCTCCTTAAGAAAGGTTTGGGATATAAGTCAAAACCATTCACAGCCCCTCTGCCACTTCAGTACAACTCACTCTTGAATGATGTGAGCAGGGACAGGAGGGAGACAGGTAACTTAAGGGATGACTAGGAAATAAGAAGAAATAGCAGAGAATACATGAATCATCCCTCCTCCACCTCCCAGGTGAGCAGGCAGAAAAGACGCTGCTGCTAAGTTTTACTGCTGTTTCCAGGCAGGGCTCTCGTTAGGGATCTTTGCTCAGTTTACATCAGAGAAGCCAAATGGAACTTGCTTTGACAAGGAACCAAGAGAAAGTAAATGCAATCACCCTGAAGCAAAGCTAATCTGGAGGCATGGGGCTACTGAGCATATGCCCGTGATTTCTGAAGATCACTTGGGTCCAAGATGAGGCTCCCAGACTTGTCTGTGAGGACGAAGACCTCCTATCCTTTTCTGCCCTATCTCTCCACTGGGAAGTTCAAGCAAAATAAGGGCAAAAATTCCCTTTTGATTCTCCTTGGGGTTTAGAAGCTGGCAAGAGCAAGCTGGCTCTGGAATCAGATTAAGATGCATTGACAGAATGCAGAAGGGAACTAGTGCAGAATCTGGCCTTGCAGACTGCATAATAGCAGTAAAAACTTGTTTATTTTCAAAAATTCATGTCACCGTTCTTTTTCCCCACAAAGACTATATAATTTAAGTAAAAAGCATTCAACTTCAATGAAAGCAGATTTGATATCCACTGAACATTTAGTAGGTTACTGTGATTCAAATGGATCATAAACCTGATCAATCTAACTCTTACCATAATACTTTTTAATTTTCAATTTATTTTTTCAAATCCTGTAAAGCATCAAAATCACTGAAATGGTCTTCATCCTTCTGGAAGGATTTCCTACAGATCCCACAGCCCCAGTCCCCCTCTTGAAAACTTACAGCTAGTAACTTCAGCTTCTTCCCCACTTGCACAATTCATACAACTGATGATCTACTCTGCAAAACACCAAGTACTCTGGAGAGATGCTGAGTGCTATGGACCATCACAGAGGTGTTTTTTGATATTGCTCTGCACTTTGCAGGACGGGATCACTGCTCTAGCAACATTAACAGTGTATGTATTGCTTAAACCCCTCCTTCCTTCTTTCCCCCCAACAGAGGAACAGCATTAAACACCTTGTATGAAGGGAATGTTCTTTGCTCATAAATTAGAAGTAATAAAGAACTGATTTCTACTTGTGTGTTTCTTACCAATCTAGACAGTGCCCTAGAGCCAGCATAAATAATGCCCACAAAAAGTACTGAAGCGGGAAGCCACAACAGGATTTCAGACCTGTGGAAACAATTAAAATCCCATTACTTCACCACATTCTGTTTACATACAGCCAGCAAAAGTTGCTTGTAAGGAATATAATACATACATATGTACATGAATTTAAAAGATGTGCATATTAAATTCATCGTCTGAGTGTTCAGTATTCCTCCTATTTACTAAAGAATCCTGAGACAGAAATGAATCACTTCATCTAACACTGGATAACAGCTCTTTACAGATACATTTTCTTTCTTTTACTCTTTCCCTGGCTTCTCTCCCTGTGAAATTGCTTGTCTCATAGCAATTATTCCTATTGGTTTTAAGGGACAGAAAGTTCAACTAATTGCCTTGTTGTGCTGTAAAAGGAAAAAAAACCCTGACAAATGAAGGCATAAAACAGTGCACTTGCACAGACAGCACACATTTTCACTATGAGGAAATACACTTGCCCACCCACACATTCATTTTTCAGCCAGATTTGAAAAGAGATTCTTCCTCAAGATCAGATTGTCTCTGTGGAAGCATATCTCTTGAGATTTCCTAATGATGCTCCTTCAACGAAGCCAAACTCCTAGAGGCAGTTTGACAGCTAATGGAGGGATGAAGTCATCAGATTGATCTGATTATTATTGTTATTTTTTTAATCCACGGTTACTGCAGCAGGGGCAGCTTTTAGTTCTGAGAAGGAGCTTCAGAATTTGCACTTTTTGATCTTGTTACTTGAGGGGAGAAAGGGATCAGCAGGGTGGCAAATTTCAGACAGAATAACGTAAGATTTTGAGCAAGGAAAGAAAGCAGTAGCAATGATCTAAAGGCCTGATCCAAATGCTTTTCAGGACTGAAGACACTGCTACATCTATTCACTCTTCCCAAGCTTTCAACTAAAGTAAAGAAAACATTAGTGAATAATACTGGCTCTCAAAATTAATCCAAACTGCTCTGTAATTCCTTAATTTGGATTATACTTCCAACTAGTGTAAGACTTAAAATGTAAATATAGGTACTGCTACACTACCACACTTCATTAATGCCAGAAAAATAGACCACTAAACAATGAAATCAGAACAGTCTGGATGAAGAGAAAACAAGCAAAAAATTAATGTAAACACAGACAAGAAAAAAAACCCTAAATACCACATTTTGTTTTTCTTTTTAATACATAATTTTCTAAGATACTTGATCAAAAACCCAGGGTCACAAAAATAAAGTCATCTTTAGGTGCGTTCACTGGCATAGATATTTGTTCTGGGTTTTTTTTGGGTAGCCACCATAATTTTTTAGATTGTTTCTTTCAAGGTTATTGACTTCAACTGGGATTTCACTAAAACCAGGATCTAAAACCGTCACACCTCATCACCAGAAAGTTCACATAAGACACCAACAGAATACTTACACTTTATTGGAACTTCCACAAATGGAAGAAAAGAGGATTGAAGTAAAAAAAGAAGGGCTGGGAAAATGAAATGAGCACATTTGAAATGAATTTTCATTTAAAACATAAAAATATCACTCTTTCATGTTCCCAACCACTAAATTCTAGGAATCCCAAACATTTCCAATTCTAGGAATCCCAAACATTTCCAATGCAATACTGTGAAGTGTCATGGAAAAAGATTTCAGATGCTTTTTCCATGAGGTAAGGGTAGAATTTTATGCTGCCAAGTGGGAATTTAAGGACTGAAAAAGAATGCATGGATGTTTGATGTAATGTGTCAGCACCAACAATCTGTCTTTGTATGTAAACCAATTAGTAGTTTCTTATGTTGGCGATACAGCGATGTACATGCAAAACAAAAAAGCTCAGTGACATAAGAGAACTGACGAGCTGTGGTTGTAGGGTTAGATTCAAAAGCTGCTAAAGACAATGGATAGGTTCTCCTAAACCACACTTTAGAGCTTTGGTTCAAGCAACACTCTGAGCTGCTGCTTAGCTGGGGGGGGGGGAAATTCAGCACTACAAGAAATGCCAACCAGAAGACATAAGACTAACGTGGCTTACAAGGATTAGGAAGGCAGATTGTGGCACTAGAAGCATTATGCAGATGCTACACATATTCCTCTAAGCTCCACAGAGCCCTTGTTTTGGATAAAAGTTTTGCAGATGGTCACCATTCAGCCTTAAGAAGCAACAAGGATGGTGACAGTCCCTTACAGCTGGGAGGGCCAGGAGGAACAGACGAAAACCAGGATATCCACAAGACCTAAGAGAAATTACTCTAAGCAATATGTTTTAATTTGGTTTTTATTGTGAAGCTGGTATTCCAGACTTTAGGCAAAGGGTGATGATCTCCAGGTGATAAAATAATTCTGATGAGGCACTGAGATAACCTGAATTGGCTCAAGAAGAATATGAGATCAGTTCACATGACAAAAATGCTGACAGTTTGTGGAAGTAAATAAATGGGTGACAGTTTCTTGTTTGAAGCATGACAAGACTGGGGACCAGATATCGTAAGTATTCTGCACATACACAAAAAACCCCCACAAAACTCAAATGAACACATAGATTCAGAGACCAATATTCACTAAGCAGCTGTTGAAAATGTCCTTATCCCAGCGGTAGTTCTAAGGAAAATCATCTTTGGAAGGGGAAGGGCTTGAGAGGGAGTGATAAACAGAAGCTTTGAGACATCATGTTTGCTTGTTTATTGGAAATTTTATTGTTTAGTTGGTTTTTAAGGGGTTTGGTTGTTGGGTTTCAGTGGTTGTTTTTAACTTTCTAAACTGCAGACACATGCTACAAGTCCAGTTCAGCAAAGCATTAAAGCATGATCCTAATTCTTCTGAATAAAGACGGGTTTAAACCCCTGCTAAGTATTTGGCTGAATTATAGCCAAAACATGTCAATTAATTCTGGTAATTTCATTCACTCTGTTCTAGAACAGGAATTCTGTATTGGTTAAATTACTACCGAGTTTCTCAAGATGGATTTTAATCACGTTTCCTACCGTGTGCTGACATCTAGTGGCCTGAACTCTCCACTGTCAAAACACGAACTGATTTTTCTCAAAAACTTTTCCCAAATAAAGACATCCTCCTCAACAGTAAAAAATTTTTTCTTGTCCACTATTTTCTTCAATGTCTTTCGAGTTTTGATAAAAAATGAAATATCTTCTGAATCTGAAGAAAGATTTAACTTTTTTGATTTCATAGTTTAAAGCAAAAATAGTGATGAAAACTTGAAATAGAAAGGACATTGCCGATGGCTGTACTCTTTTAGACTGTTTTGTTGAAGCCAAAATCTGCATAAACGGTATGCATTTGATAATAATACATATCTCAGTAACTGCCACTAAAGCAAGATTGGACCCTAATCCTGACTCTACCAAAACCACTGGCAGCTTTTACACCAATATCCTCATTTTATCTGCACTAAAGGAAAAAGATAAGAAGTAAAATTCTGTTTCTGTTTACAACTTCACTTAAGTTTCAGTGGTGATGTAGTCACTTGCATGGACATGAAAACAGAACATAGTCTGGTTCTTCTGAAATACATGTAGATTTCATCACAAATCAGAAGATTGAGTTTGGAAGCCAACTGTCAGAATCCCAAACAGAAAATCCATCAGTTGCTAACACAAAATCACCGAGAAAAGTTATTTAGAAGGCAACTCTGGCAGCCACCTAGTCCAATCACCACCCCAGCTTCAGGATCAAGTCACATTATTCAGGTCATTGTCTAGTAAAGTTTTTATATATCCCCAGAGATGGTGATTCAACAATTGCTGTGGGCATACAACTTCTAAATTATACTATTTCTGTGAAATTAAAAAGAGACACCACATTCCGTATCGCAGAATGGATCCACCCAAGCAGAGTACAGTATGCTGGATGACTCTTCTGAATTGTCACAGCTCAAGCAGATGATCTTTGCTATAAAGCACCTTTTAATTTGGAGTTTGATTATTCTATCAATCCTGCACTGCAGCAGCTGCTCTTGCTGTGCAGTAATATATGCTATAGTTCGGCAAGAGTGAATGACGGAACACAGCTCTTGGAGAAAATGCAGACTGCATTTATGCACTTCACTGCACTGAAGTTTTGAGAAAGGGTATGTTCTCAACCAAGGTTTCCCTTACAATACTGTAAATAATCCAGAGGAGACATGTGGACAGACAGTGCATAAGTTGTCTTTATAGTTTTCACTAATGGCTGGGCTTTTTTGACCAAGGCTTTGTCTTTGTCTTACCAAGGCTAAACTGAATCCACTTTACAGTAGTAATCTGCTGAGGTGTGTGTCATTGAACATTCATTAGACTAAAACACAAAATCTCCCCTACACCTGTGAAGCAGAACACATATACACCTATACTTCTATTTTAGCAAGTTAGTAACTTCCACAACCAACTTAACTGTGTCATAACCCAGCTACAGAAAATAAGTTATTTAGCAGATACTGAAAACCCCACAGTACCTTGAACACAAGTTTATCTCCACCCAGCCCAACTTCCAGGAGACATGAAGCAGAAGTCCACCCACTAATGTCTGCCACCTGAAATAAAAACAAAACAGCACCTCTGAATTGTTTGCTTTTTTTTATCCACATAGAGCATGACCTTAGAGTCCACAGAATTTCCCACAGCACACCATGACTCCAGTTATTTGCTGTTTCTCTACGTTGCCAGGGATGTCACAATTCCCCTCTGCATCTTCCATTTTTCTGGGCCTTCATTTCCTCAAAATTTTATAATACTCAGGTGCTTCCACCTCGTTTCAAATGTTTTGTAAATCTGCCACAATCACCTTAGCCATGTTACTGAATTTATCATCTCTTCCCACACCAGGTTTACAATAATAATAGTGATGTTAGAGCCATGATCTTGATCTGAAGATTTAAGTGTGGCAAGAGATTACTATCTTTTAGACATAACTCCTTTTGTTAGAACAAATAAACATGATTTCAGGCTTCAAAGACTCACTTCTGCTGAAGTAATAAGCCACAAGAACGACATGTATAGTTCTAGTAGTTTCAAACATTAGCTCTATGACTTCACATGGTCTTAGATTACAAAATCCCTCCAACTCAGCCTGCTTTCCCTCCACAGACACATCTTGTGTAGCAAGCACCAAGTCAAGTGTCATCATCAATAACATCACTATATCAGGCTGCATGAGCCTCTGATTCAGAACCTCTAGAGAAAACTTTACAGCCAGAAAACCTTGCATGTAAACCACAATACTGAGGTGCTATCATTGGGAAGGTACAAAACAATTACATACATTCTGAATTGACTTCTCTATAATGATTTATCCTACCATAAAGGTGTTCCTTAGTCAATTATGGAAATATTTGAGGCCTCAGAAATGCTTGCAGAGAACTTAAAATGACTGGTTATGCATACTGATTACTTTTTAAAAATCTTTAAAATAAGTTGTTAGCTTGCTTCTTCCTTAAGCCAGTGGTTTTCAGAGAGGTGTTTCATGCTTCTTGGGTAAAAATCCTTCAACATCTAGCATAGTTCAGACACAGATACTGTATTACAGTATTAAATCACATCAATACTTGTGATAAGTGTAGAAGTGAGTTTATTTATTATTCCCATTCATTGCAATGTACTTAAGCAATTATTCAAAATCTCACATATACGCAAATAAACAAACATTCACTCTACACTGTATTAAGTACAGTTGGACAGTGTCAGAGAAGAGCAAGCTCATTGTCCACATGGATATGATGAATATTCAATGCTACTATCACAGTTCACTTGACCTTTTTAGATGAGGAGCATAAGGGAGCTTAAAAGCCAGGTATCTTTGATGTTTGCTGCAGGCTTGACTATGCACTAAACCAAGCCAGCGACCAAGCCCATCAACTCTACTGTGAAGGATTTCCTCTTGTGTCAGGTTTTAAGGACAGCAGTTGAAGTTCCAGCTGCTTAGCACTATGCAATGTACTCTTAGAACACACAGGGAACAAAAACAATGGCAATGAACAGTAACAGTATGAACCGAGAAAAACATTCTTTTCTTCCTTTGCTCATTTGGCATGGCTCTAAATGAAAGTGCAGCTGAGGCAATTATTAAGGAAAGATCACTTTTAAAAGCCAGAACTCACTGAAAAATACTAAGATGCCGAGAAGCGTTTCCAAAAAAAAACAGAAAAAGGAAGACACTGTGGCAACACAGATAACATAAAGAAGTTGCTTGCCACTGAAGTATGCTTTTTTGCTGCTGATTTACAACATGTGTAGTTTACACATTACTTAAAACCCTCTCCCCATATGATAAAAGTCGTGTCCAAGAGACAGTCTCTGCGTGGGTGTGTCAAAGCATTCATTGACACACAGCTCTATATTTAATAGAGCTGAATACATTCAAAGAAAATGGAGATTCCTCAGGCAATTATCCCTAGAGCTGACTGCAGTCCTGATGCTGCAAGTCAGACAAAAATATAAGCCACTTTAAGCATCAGTAAAAGAATTAAGACATCCAATGTCTGCAGATTTTTACCATTATCTCAAAAGAACAAATAGGGTAAGTCTTAAATCTAAGAGGCCAGATTTTCAGTAAATGTCTCACAAATTATTAATAGCACTGATGGATACTTAGCAAACTGTTACATTTCTCAGTACGATCATTAAGATATGACAGCAACTTGCAATGCAGAGTTACAAAGGCTAAGTGTGAAAATAAGCAACATGGTTCGTGTATGCCTAAATATGGGTTTAAGGCTGGTTTTCATTAACACAGCAAACTGCACATAATCCATAAGTGCCATCTCCAAAGAAGACAGGCAGTACCATAATTGCTACTTTTCTACGCTGAAGCGTAAGACTTTCAGAAAAATGGGAAATGAGAAAGTCTATCTTAATTACATCACCACTGTGGTGTTTAAAAACCCAGGACACATTAATGAATACTAAGGCTTCATGAAGTACGTTCTCTAGACAGCAAAAGCCAGTAATGACAAGAGGTAATAAAGTTAGCTTCAGCACGGAACAGCAAGATATTTACTGATTAAAGTAATTTTCCAAACAACTGTACACTTAAAACGATACTTACCCTTGAAAAAGGGTAGGGTAGGTAAATTGCAGGACAGACAGGACATACTGGAAAACAAATACCAAATTAATGGACATCAAACACCTCCAGCTTATAACATCAACAATCACAAGAGCAACAAAATGAACATTTTTGTTGAAAGCAACAAAAAAACCAGTTCTTTCTCTTCCAATGCCAGAACTGCTGGATGCTGCCCCAGTCACAGTGGAAAGCAGCAGACACCAAAGAACATGGGCATAGAGTAGACACACTGAATGAGGGAGAGAAGGCAACCTTCTGAAATGCTCTTTCTAAGCACACTCCATGCATCACACTGAATGGGAAAATGATTAACAGGAACAAAAAGACACAAGCAGTTTCCAACTAAAATCATATCATACCACAGAGGCAACCTTTGGCAGAAACAATTTTAACATATCATATTCGTCTCTTTCTAATTAATTTATCTTGCAGATCTGACACTCTGTTCACACACTATTTTGTGTAAAATACTAAGAGTCCAAAAAGCCCTTTGGAGATGTAATATATGGGAGGAAAGAAGCAAAGCCTCCTGTCATTGCTTTAGCATGCTTTGTCAAGGTCTGTGCATATGGGTACTAGTGTATTTTCCCACTACATATGTATATATGCAAATATGAGGCAAAAATACATATGCCTTCCAATATGTGTATCAGGATCTAACAACTTTTCATAATGAAGTATATAAATACTTTTTCTGCAAAGGAGAAGAATGACTGAAGCTTCTTCAGAGGAAAGGAAAGGTACCTGCCATCCCTTCCAGAATCCAACAGACGTTGTCAAGAGTGAAAGGAGACGCTGAAAGCTTTCAACAAAGAAACTGTGCTGAGCACCTTGCAAGATCCAGCTTTTAGGTGTGGGGAGTGTCACTAAAAAGCTGGCATCAATATACAGAGATAAGGGTTGCTGATTCATAACGGATCACTTTATACATACATTTGTCAGAACTGCCACCTGGGTTTTAAATCAGGACAATGTATCTGAGCATGTTCATACTCGTTCTTGTATTTACAAACCACATGCAACAACTGAATTGTCTACATTCTGGCTATTTTTATCTTTATTACAGTAAAACCTAAATTCAGGTTTGAAAATGGAGGCCCCATGTCAAAGTCCTTCCAATTTCCTCTAAAGTGTAGTTAAACCTTTCCCAATGTGCAATGCAATCTGGCAGCTTTTCTAGCCTCTCTCTGTTTAACTAATCACTGCTCATAAGCAGTCAGTCAAATCAAGTGTGCTACCTCTCCCTAGAAACTTGCTTCATGCCTGGACTTCACCCTACCTCTGGGTGTCCTTAATGGCAAGTCTACCTTGGTACAGAAACCACTGGCCAATGCTCATATAAGATTTTATTTTCACCTCTGAAATACTATGTTTTCTAACTCTCCCTCAGAAAATCCATACCCTGATTCTTTCAAAAACATCTTTTCTTTCAGAAATCTGCACCAGAAACACAGACACACTCTCTGATAAATAGGACAGTGAGGAGTGGTTATTACTTTATCTCCCCCTCCCAGAGTGAAAAAACTACTTCACTCTATGGCTATGTTTAAACCATGCAACTGTACCCACAATGTGGCCATCTCCAGCCTACTCCTCTCACTTAGCCATTTCAGCAATACCAGGAGGCAATTAAGTGGCACAGTGGAAAACAAGTTTCCTCATCCTTAATTTGCAGGTTAATTAAACCGTAAAAGGGTCTGTGGAAGTTAACATTTGTTTCACTGCTGCTGTAACAATTTGAGTATTTCACATTTTTCCCTTGTACACTTGGTATTATTGTTAATAGATGTCTTGGGGAATGGCTGCTCTTTCTGTAGCTGCAGTAAGTATTCAGCCTCATCAGCGCTTTCAAAGCAAAGTAATTTCAGGCTCTATAGCTAACATTTCATTCGTTTGAGTAATTAATATTACCCCCTTTTCTCCCCTAAACATGCCACTTCTCAACTTGGAGCGCACACTGGGGCGCGCCTTTAGGCTGCGGTGCCATGGGAAAGGCTTCACCACGGGGTAGCCCTCCTCCCCCGGCTCTCCCCGAGGAAGGCAGGGCAAGAAGAGGACACAGTCCCTCCTTCTTTTCCTCCTCCTCCCGTGTCCCATCACTGACCTCAGACGCAGCCCCCTACAATCGTTACCGCGGACCGACTGCGTAACGCCCCGCATCCCCTCCGCCTCGCCCCGCCCTGGTCCCTCCGATGCTGGGGGAGAAGGGGGCAGCTCCCTGCCCGGCCTCACCTTGTTGGTGAAGCAGGACGCCAGGTACAAGAGGCAGAAGGCGAGGCCACCCGCCTGCCTCTTCAGATACATCTGTCACCGCCCGCCCCGCCGCGAACGCCCCAGTACAGAGGCTCGGCTGGCGGCGGCGGCCATCGCAGCGACACGTAGCACCAACGGGAATCGGGATCCCGCCGGCCGCCACCGCCTCCTTAAAGGGCCGGTGCTGCCGCCTCGCAGCGGCCCTGCGGGGAAGGGCTTGGGATGCTAGGCATGGAAAATTGGACATGACCCGGCAGTGTGCACTAGCAGCCCAGAAACCAACCGTGCATCAAAAGGAGCGTGACCTGCAGGTCGAGGGAGGTGATTCTCCCCATGGACTCCACTCACATGAGACCCTGCCTGCAGTACTGCGTCCAGCTCTGGGGTGCCCAGCACAAGACAGATGCGGAGCAAGTCCAGAGCAGGGCCACAAAGACAATCAGAGGGCTGGAGCACCTTTGCTATGAAGACTGGCTGGGAGAACTGAGCTTATTCGGCCTGGAGAAGAGAAAGCTCCAAACGACACTTCAGAGCAGCTTCCAGTATCTAAAGAGGGGCTACAGGAAATCTGGAGAAGGACTTCTTGAAAGGTCATGTAGGGACAGGACAAGGAGAAATGGCTTTAAATGGAAAGAGGGGAGATTTAGAGTAGGTGTAAGGAAGAAGTTCTTCCCTGTGAGGGTGCTGAGGCACTGGCACAGGTTGTCCAGAGAAGCTGTGGCTGCCCCATCCCTGGCAGCGTTCAAGGCCAGGCTGGACGGGGCCTTGAGCAACCTGGTCTAGTAAAAGGTGTTCCTGCCTGTGACAGTGGGTTGTAACTAGATGAGTTTTAAGGTCCTTTCCAACCCAAACCCTTCTGTGATTCATCAGTGATGAGCAAGCAATAAATATCCTAGGGAAGTTGAGAAGCAGTGAAAGACGTGCCCTACCTAGTCACGGTTACTGACTGCTCTTTTATTATGGCCTAGGTAATCCTCGTTCTTCCCAGATCTGGTATTAGCCAGGCCCTGTCTCTGCTGTTCTCACCTTGACTTTGCTCAGGTAATGGAAAGCACAGGGCTTTCTCTGTACACGTACACCCTATTTTTAGAGGACGGAGCAAAGCAGCATGAACAAGGAAGGAGCTGAACATGGCCTAAACTGGGGAGTGAGAGGGGCCCTAACTAGTAGACCAGAGGCCAAATCCAGCCCATAAAATGAGCCTGTCTAGCCAACTACATTTAGCCTCAAAAGAAAGTCAGTAGAGCATTGGCAGCTCAGTGGTCTCCACTGTACCAAAACAAATTCCAAGTGTTTCGGTTCATCATAGAATCAAAAAAATCATACAATGATTGAGATTGGAAAAGACCCTTAACACTACCAACACCAACAGTTAACCTAGCATTGCCTAGTCTACCACTTAACCATGTCCCTGAGAACCACACTTACATGTCTTTTAAATACCTCCAGGGGTGGTGACTCCACCATTTCCCTAGGCACACTGTTTCAACGCTTGACAACCCTTTCTGTGAATAAATTTTTCCTAATAACCAATCTAAACTTCTCCATGCACAGACACAATCCCATATGGACTGGAAGGAGGTGGCCCAAAACAGACACAAGACTTTCAGTGCTGAGAAGTTTGGTCCATTGAGGACAACAGAGATCACTGATGTGCCACTGTAATGGATGCGACAAAGATGATGTGGTGGGTGATACAGCATTTCCACTTTGCAGAGCATGTGTTTATGTAAACATGTCAAAAGTGTATTTTGCAAACAAGGGAATACTTTGCATTGTGCCAAACATTCAGCCTGTAAAGCTTTAAAAAAGAATAAGAAAACTTTACAGGTATCTAAGAAGTATCTACGAAATAAGCATGTGATAAGAATACTTTTGACTTTTTATTTTACTGATGTGTCATTTTAATGGAAAATATTACAGTGATTTCTCTCTTTGTGCTTCTCGCAGCATTTCTTGTTAAAAGTGTGAGACTCGGGCAAAGATAATGGATCTTCCTACAGCAAACTGCAGAGGCAGGTTTGAATTCTTGTAAGCCACTTACAGTAAGAGATTATGAATGAAGATATAAATTTCTGCCAGTATTGTTTATCATGACTAATTTGAATTAAATCTTAAGTAATTGCTATACAGCTTTGGAATTATTTTGAGTAATATGAATTGAAGTTTCTGCTCTATCTAGATTTTAAACTTTTTATTAGGAGGTGAATTATTAGGTGAATGTGTGGCAAATGACTTTGTTTACTTGTCATTTTACAGAACATTTCTTCTTCATATAATTCAGTTCCTAAGCATGATCTGTTCATATAAGAGGTCACGGGATCAAAGCCTAATCAGGTAATATTTAGAAACTAATATAGAAACTTCATTTCTGAAAATTGAAAACTGAATTAAAAGATATAGGAATATTAAGTCATTGTGAAAGTCTTTTTGAATCAAACCCACCAGATTAAGCAGTGTTTCCTTAATCACTGCTTGTACAGCTGTGCTAGAGAAATTATGTTTTCAGGACAGCAGGACATTGCTTTGACATTCTGCTCATTTATAACACTAATAAATTTAGCCAAAGATTGAAGGGGATATAGCACCAATCTTCACACCCCAAGAGGCAGCTGCAAAGGGAAACTATTAAATAATCTTCTTCCTCCAGGGCTAGGAGCAGAGAGGATACACCATCACCAGACAAAGCCATGCTAATGCACTGTGGTACACACCTGTGTTGTGCCTGCAAGTTGTGTTACGCACGACCTCTTCCAGGCAGTTTGCCCCGTTGTTGGGGACTTTCTGCAGTAATTAACACTGGAACAGATTGTCCTGGAAGATCATGTCTTAACATTATTGCAGGTTGTTAAAGACAAATCAGATGAACATTGGCCAACAAAGCTGATTCATGCATGCCTGAGTGTCAATGACAGTGGCTTTTGCTGGGCCTGGAGTATGGACTTTGCTAGACGCGTAATAGGAAAGTTACTTTGAGAAGGTAGGGGGGTTACTGCAGGGCCTGTGCAATCTCTTAACACCTCTTCTGCTCCTGCAGCCAGGCAGCTTTGCCAGGCTGGTCTGCTGGTTATCAACAGCAGCTGTGATGGCACATTTGTCTATGTTTGCAGGTACCTCTAATAGCTAGTGGTGAGCCAGGCCTGAGGAGATTTCTATGCATCGCTTCCTTCCTGTTGGGGAACATCCTCAAACAGATGTAAAATGGTTACTGCATTGTAGCAAAACACCATCCAGTCTCCCATGTCCTGGAAATAGAATCATTGAACCATGGATTGGTTTGGGTTAGAAAGGACATTAAGATCATCTCGTGCCAACCCCCGTACCACAGGCAGGGACACTTTCCACTAGACCAGGTTCCTCCAAGCCCCATCCAACCTGGCCTTGAACACTGCCAGGGATGGGGCAGCCACAGCTTCTCGGGGCAGCCTGTGCCAGTGTCTCACCACCCTCATAGCGAAGAATTTCTTCCCAATATCTAATCTAAATCTACCCACTTTCAGTTTAAAGCCATTCCCTCTTGTTCTGTCACTGCCTGTCGTTGTAAAAAGTCCCTCTCCATATTTCTTGTATCCCTCCTTTATGCTTTGAAAGCTGCTCTAAAGTCTCCCTGGAACCTTCTCTTCAGCCTAAACAAGCCCAGCTCTCAGCCTGTCTTCATAGGAGAGATGCTCCAGCCCTCTCATCTTCGTGGCCTCCTCTGGACTTGCTTCAGGCAAGTCCACATCCCTCGTGTTGGTGGCTCCTAAGCGGAAGGGTGGGGTCTTACGAGAGCAGAGATGCAGCCACCTCCCTGGACCTGCTGGCCATGCTCCTTTTTATGCAGCCCAGCACATGGCTGGCTTTCTGGGCTGCCAGCACACATAGGTGGCTCACATTGAGTTTCTCGTCAACCAACACTCACAAGCCCTTCTCAGGGCTGCTCTCAACCCATCCTCTGCTCAGCCTGTGTTTGTGCTTGGCATTGCCCCAATCCAGGTGCAAGACCTTGCACTTGGCCCTTAGGGGGGCTTAGTCACAGTACTATTTTACAGACTACCAGTAAGTATAAAATTGAGGCATAACAGGTGTCAGATCACATAAGAAGTTATTTAATTTTGTATCTGCAGCGCGCCGTGGAATCAGGACCAAATTAATTTATTCACTTATGGCTGTTGGTTTCTTTCCCTCGTTTCCTCC
The DNA here is from genome assembly GCA_024733675.1 of Psilopsiagon aymara. NCBI lineage: Eukaryota > Metazoa > Chordata > Aves > Psittaciformes > Psittacidae > Psilopsiagon > Psilopsiagon aymara. The sequence goes on along the minus strand of JANRGW010019087.1, from coordinate 8,914 downwards.
TCAGCGAAACGCGAACGCCACGCTCCAGCTTGGCGCAGGTGCCGTTGCCTTCGCACTCCGCGCCAATCCCTCGCTCCAGGGCGCGGGGAATCCCCCCCTTTCCTCCCGCCGGCGGCACCGAGGGGCGCTCCAACACCCCCCGGTAACACCCCACCCCGGACCGCCCTTCTGACATCACCGGAAAGGCGGGTGAGGTGGCGAGCCGCTGGCCAATGGGCAGCCTGACGGCCGGTGACGAGCGGAGGCAACCGGGGAGAACCCGGAAGGTGTCTCCTTCGGGGCGTCGTTGCCTGTGGAGGGCTCCCGCTGTACCCCGCGCCCGCCCGCGCGTGTGCAGATGGACTCGGTCGGAGTTGCCGCGGACGCAGGGCCGGGCTCTGCCTGGCGGAGCAAGGTGAGGGCAGGTCTTGGCCGGGCTATGGGGCGGGAGGGGAGAGGAGGGCGCAGGCCCGACCGGGCCTTAATGGCGGCGGCTGCGGCTGCGGCTGCCGCCCCCCGGGGTTACCTCCGGCACCTCATGCCCGCCCCGTAGCGTCTCGACTCTCCGGGGCCATGGAGGCACGGCCGCCGCTGGCCTGATTCTTGGGAGGCGGATCCGGAGGACAAAGTCAAGCTGGGGCACCGGGCTCTGTCTCTGGCCCGCGCAGGGAGACGGCAAGCAGGTAGCGGCCGCACTTCTCCCGTCCTCCTCGCTTGGGGTGGCTGAGGACGTGCAGCGGTGTCAGTGAAGCCAGGGCTGCAGTTATTTGGGAAACTGAGGGTTTGGCTCCAGTGCTCAAACGAGTAACGAGGCGCGCTGGACAAGATACGGGTGGTTGGCTGCGGCTAGCGGTTATCTCCTTGGTGGAGAGAGCTGCTGTTAAAACCCGATAAATGTACTTCTTACCAAACTCTGATGGTAAGCAGGGAATTGGATCCCAGTGAATTTGGTTATCAAGGCGGTAGACAGTGAGTCACGACTTGGAGTCCTCATTTCTCAATCCCTGCCTCTCTGAGCGAAGTTGTGTGCATGCTCCGGCAATTTTGAGGGGATGGTAATGATGGCTGTCCTTTCACGGCTCCAGAAATGGAGGAGGAAGCTGTGCGTGAGCCATTACTGATGTGGTATTCCAAGAGAAGTTTTATATAGACTCTGTGAGCAAACTTTATGGAAAGGCTTTGCCTCTTTTTTCAACGGGTACTGACATACCGACTTCCTCCCCCATCTCCCATTAGTAAGTGACCATGAACATGCTTTCAATCGCGGTTCTCCCTCTTGAGTTTAAGAAACTACGCTTTCAGGGGTTTTATGTACTTTATTTCATCGTACTTCCCTAAGTACCTGTAGCAGGCAAGCATTTAAAAGATTACATGAGCTTATTTTAGAGCCAGTGATAGCTAATTATCATAATTATCCTGATTACTGTGTTGTGACTGGATTTCTTGCTTACTTGAAGAAAATGTTTGTTCATTCACAGTGTCCATGGAGAGCCCCTAACACAACATCAATATCATGTTCCTTTGCTGATGTAATGAGTGAACAGCTGGCAAAAGAGCTGCAGCTGGAAGAAGAAAATGCTGCTTTTCCTGAAGTGGCTGCGTAAGTTTTAAGTCCTGAGTTAGTGATTTCTGTAGTTACTAAGCCATCTTCTGTCTCTTGGGCTCTCTCCTACCACGTGTTTAATGTGTTGTGATATAGTAGATTCTTTGCCTGTTAGCTCTGTTTCTTCAGGTCTTCTTCAATGAAGATGGCTTCCCCAGTTAAAACTCTTCCGTAGGTTCTCTTCCCTGTCACACTTCCTTCTTTCCTGATGTTTTCTTTGTATTGGTTTGGGTGCTTTACGCCAGTCTCTGTAGGTTCATTTTGAGAAATGTCAGGAATGTTGTTGCTTGAAGGTTTTTTTTGTTCCATTTCAGATACTTAAGAGTGTACAAAATTAGTATGAGAACTGCCAGGTTTATCACCTGTATCCCCCTAATACCTGAATGTTCTAAACATACAGGCCAAGACCTTACTAGGTTTAAACTCATACATGTTTTGCTTATAGTCTTTTCTATGAAACAAAGCAAAGCAATACTTTTTGTTTATTTTTAAATTTGCTTTTTTTATGTTTGTTTATGAAATATGCACACATATATATATCTACACCCCTGTATGCCTTCTTTCAATTTCATGAAGGGCATCTTAAAAATGGAGCCTAATGCTTTGTATAGAATGGTAAACAACTAGAAGTTTAAGTTGTATTTGCATTGTAAGGGAGCAGCGAAGAGAAATTAAGTCATGCTGTATTACTATTTAGTGTTGGCTTGGAGGAGGAGCAGGCAGTTGATCTATTAATTTCTGTGCAGCTCTGCATGAAGTCTTTGATATAAAAATGGTATAAATGGTCTTTGATGAAAGGGTATCAAGCAGTGTGTCTGTTAAGATTACTGTGTCTAACTTGTGAAATTTCTGCTTAATTTTACGTAGCGTTGCTGAAGGACCGTTTATTACAGGAGAAAATACTGACACTTCTAGTGACCTAATGCTAGCTCAGATGCTGCAAATGGAATTTGACAGGGAATATGATGCACAGCTTCGGCGTGAAGAGAAGAAGATCAATGGAGATAGCAAAGGTACCCTCATTAGAAGAAATATTATTGCTTTGGAGATATTCTTGGCATTCTGCTTAAGTTGACAGAGCTGTGAGGAAGTAGCAAACCCCCGATAATCATGGACATACTTATTTCTCTCGTTTCTCAAGTCTCCATATCCTTTGAAAACTATCGGAAGGTGCATCCCTATGACAGTGACAGCTCGGAGGACGAGGTCGATTGGCAGGATACCCGTCATGATCCTTATAGAGCAGGTATGTGGTAATTTTTAACACCACGCTTTCTTCAGTTAATAGACCTGAGAATATGACATAATTAAATTCATTTTTTTGAATGTAAGGAGACATTCCAGTTTCATATAAAATCAGGTCACCTAACTGGGAGGTATTATGCAGGAAGTTAGGCAGGTAACTTCAGGCTTCTGTCTGCCAGTACACAGGCTTCGGTGGCTGAATCTGGCAAAACAACTATTGCTCATGGCAAATACTGCTGGGATATGCATATCTGTTATGTACTTGGGCTGGGGTATCTGCACATATTGAACGTTTCTGTCTTTAACACACCAAAGTGTGTCTGACACCCCAGAGAAGACATAAGTCATTAGATAGCAAAAGCAGCTGCCATGCTTAGGATAAGAGAAGACTTCATTAAGATCATACAGTTGAAGTCTTTTATTCCATTTAATAAATAAAACTGTTACTTTTGTGGGCATTGTGGAGCCTTTATGAGCATTGTTTAATGTGTTTTTTATACTTAAAGTTTGATTTATTTTTCTCCCTGCTGCCAGATAAACCTACTACTACACCTAGAAGGGGCTTCATAGGAAAAGGAAAAGACATTACTACTAAACATGATGAAGTAGTATGTGGAAGAAAGAACACTGCTCGCATGGAAAATGTAAGAAAAAACTTGGGGAAACTTACTTTGAGTGTGAAACTGGAATGCTGTATTTCAACCAAAGGACTAATGCTTGGGTCAGTTATTCAAATATGCAGTTCTAGTTCTGCAAGAGTTTTGTTTAATAATAGTTTGTAAATGACCATGATTCAAGAACTTGCACAGAACTGTTTTGGCAAAACAACTATCAGCAAGTTTGGTTTTGGCAAATGAAACACCAGGGCTATTTTTGAAAGGTATAACTGTTGTGTAACCTAAGTTTTATGCTTTTTAAAATTCATTTTGCCTGGTGAGCCAAGTAACTAATTTTCAGTCAGTTGTTCAACTTGCAGCTTTTCATAGTATAAACATTTTGTTTCCTTTAAGGTAACTGGTGCAACTTCTGCAAATAAGGAAATACTGAAAGTGCTATTTTTACAGGATGTTAGTTACATCAATTTAGGCAGAACTTCTGAGTTTAGAGCAGTACAGTTTTTAATGGAGTGATAGCATTACATAAAGTGGGTTTCATAGGTCCTAATCTACCCTAGTTTTTTTTCCAAATTAGAATGCGAAATTTCTCCTCATAGCAACTTTTGGTGACTGCTAGTAACAATGCTTAAATTTGTACTATTTCTACTTGTAGTTTGCACCTGAATTCCAAGTTGGGGATGGAATTGGGATGGACTTAAAGCTGTCAAATCAAGTCTTCAATGCATTAAAGCAACATGCGTACTCTGAGGAGCGTCGAAGTGCAAGACTCCATGAAAAGAAGGAGCATTCCACTGCAGTATGTTTTTAATCAAGTCTTTCTCTATACTTTTTATCTGCTATAATAGCTGAACATAGTTTGAGTAATTTCTTGAAACATTCCATTTTTAGTAAAGCAGTTAAACATTACTGGATGAATTGTATTAGCCAGCTTCTACTAGTAAAAGGCTGTCTTGATTTAAGCTGCATTACTGTGAGAACCAGATCAAAGAAAGATCAATCCGCTTCCATTTTTTTCTCTTTTTTTTTTTTCTAAACTTGTCTCTTAATATCTATGATGAATAAACTGGCTAGAAATTATTTAGAAAAAAACATCCAGAGGGCTAATCCTCTGCAGCTGAACCATGTGGATCCAAATATGTCTTCATAGCAAGTTTCAGGAAGATGAAGTGTCCAAATAAACTCTGACTTTATAATTCAGGAAGTCAGTTGATATGCTTTATGGGTGAGTTTAGAGCAGGGCCTTTGGTAATGCCTGCTGTGGACTTCAAATTTGGGTGTTTTGCTTTATTGTTTTTGATATATGAAGGATATAACATTTGGGATATTTTGGTTCATGATTTCTAAAGACTTCTTGAAAGCACTGCAGAAAGTGCTCTTGAGCTACAGTCTGTACTTCTATGTCGAAATGCTAAAATACTGTATATGGAACACAACTGATACGGTACCTGAGAGTATTAAGTCTTAAGATGACAGTGCTGGAGCAGTTTGGTTTCGTTTCATCTGCTTGGTTTGGTTTTGTTGTTGTGGTTTGTTTGTTGGTTTGTCTGTTGTGGTTTGTGTGGGTTTTTTTCCCATCAATTGAGAGAATTCTCTTAATACATTATTCTTTCCACCAAGTTGAACCCTTGCAGTATATAAATACTCTAAACCCACTGTAAAGCAAAGAATTATGTTAATGAATATTCATTTCTTGACTGTAGGAGAAAGCAGTGGATCCTAAAACACGTTTACTTATGTACAAGATGATCAATTCTGGGATGCTGGAGACCATCACAGGCTGCATCAGCACAGGAAAAGAATCTGTTGTTTTTCATGCATATGGAGGAGAGTAAGTATATTGTTTGTTACTAACAGTAGCTTTAAGTACCAGAGATGGTTTTAAAATTAGAAACCACAAAAATACTTAAAGTTGGTATTAATGTACTTGCAAATAATAACATAAGAATCTGAAAACCAAATGGTACCCAACCGTAAAGTAAAAAAAAAAATCCCACTTTGGAGACCATTTAATGAACAGGGACAAATCCACTGTAACTTTCTGTGGGAAAATACACACTTCTTTTGTAAGAAAGAAGTCTGGAAATTCTGAGGAACTTTTTCCACTGACCTGCCCCAGCCTGCAGAGCTGTCATGATCATCTTAGACTGCCTGAAGATTGTCTTTCCATGCAGACTGCTGAATTATCAGCTCCATCTGTGCAGTTCAGTGGAGGTGCTGCTTTTACTTTTGGGTTACCTTGAGAATAGTGTTGGAGTGCTGTTTGCTTTGCAAGTCATGCAAGAGTCCTGTTTTAAAGACTACCATGCTGGAAGGACTGTGGTACGTGGTAGTGATTGCAGTGCATTTAACTCACTTCAAAATAGTGGTGTTTCAGAAAGAACTAATAAACCCCAAATACAGGTAATCAAGGAATGTTGAGAGAGTAAGTTGGGGGTGGGGAGGAAAGATGCACCATGTCTTTGTGGTGCTTAACAAACATAGTGATACTTCCATTATTTTTTTAATGCAAGAATTGTTTTTCACTCATTTCTTGAAGCAAGTGCATCCATTAATAGAGCTCTTCTTAGCTATGACATTTAGAAAAAGTATTTACAGATTAGGGGATGGAACCTATTTGATAAGCAACATATAATAAAAAAGCTAAAACCCAAATGTGTGTATAAGCTTAATTATAACTCTTAGGAGCTTCACTAGAATTTGCTTCGAAATTTTATAGAAAAGCAGATCTTAAATACTGCTTTATCTTGACATATTTTAAAAAAAATGAGAAAAGAACCCTTGCATTAGCTTGTGAAGATGTCAGTAGTTAACTTTGGTGTATGTTGGACTTTTTCCGTAAGAACTGCAACTGAAGATAAAGTTATACCTCCAGAATGTGCCATCAAAGTGTTTAAAACGACTCTTAATGAATTCAAGAACCGTGACAAGTACATTAAGGATGACTACAGATTTAAAGACCGCTTTGGTAGATTGAATCCACGAAAGATTATTCGTATGTGGGCTGAGAAAGAAATGCATAACTTAACAAGGTAAGGAAAAAAAATGGTGTAACTGCCAAATACCTGTTGGTTTCCCATTTTCTGTTTTAAGGAAAATATGTCTGGGTGGAAGGTTTGATTTGATTTTAGGCTAAATAATATACAACCTGGCACAGATTGAATAAGCTGTTGGTTTCTGACAGTTTAATGAATTGGCAGCATTTCCGGTGATTTAGTAACAGAATGTACAAGCCCGTGAAGTTAGGCTGTAGCTATAAAAATGATTTTTATTTTTTTTAGACCTACTTGGGACTTTTAAGATTCGAATTTTCCTATGTGAAATACTGTGAAATACATATATTTCAGATTTAAGTTGGCCTGTCTCAGTGACTTTTTGCCTCTGGATTAAGTTTCTCACTCAGACCTCTGGGACTGAAAATGAGCAAGCAGGAACTAGAACTGCAGGGTCTGGTTGGGTTTTGTATTGCTTTTCTTAATCAGTATCAATTTTCTGATCCACAGAATGCAAAATGCAGGAATTCCTTGTCCTAAAGTGGTTCTCCTTAAGAAACACGTCTTGGTTATGTCTTTCATTGGCCAGGATCAAGTCCCAGCTCCTAAACTAAAGGATGTAACACTTAGTAGTGAAGATACGAAAAAGGCCTACCATCAGATTCTTAATGTAAGACAATGCTGTTTTCTCCTCCAGTTCTGGGTTGTGTTTTTTTTGGGGGGGAATAACTTAAAGGACAAACCAGCATTTTATTTATTTTTCTGGATGCTTGCACCACTTCTGAGATACAGAGTCCAAAGGCTTATTTTGCAGCTGTTTAATTTGTTACTCAAAATAAATAAGAAATTATGCTCTTAAGCCAAATAAATTTAAACTTAATCCCAGTGGAAGATGTGCTGGAACTTGATGACAAACAGATATTTAGCAGCAGAGGAATTACGAGCAAGTAGTCCTCCTTTTATAGAAGCAGTATGTGGTTTAGAAGGTTCTCTGAAATCTGTCAGGGCATACCAAATACTTAATTTACAATGCTTAAGCACTCTCCAGTGGATAGCCCCTACCCAGCCTGTTTTTTAGCAAATCTAGAAATCAGAGAATGAATCAGAATATTGTATGGTAGATACTTTAATTTCCTATTACCTGCTGTAATTGTTTCAAACATGTACTTGCTAACTGTTCCCTTGCTATTACTTTATAGACCAAATCAAACTGACAGAACAAGCCAGCCATCCATCCCAGCAGCTTGATAATACAGATGGTCTGTGCCTCAAATCTTGGGACAAATAGAGCAACATGACCATGTTCTAAGTGAATATGCATACTAGTTAGGAGTCAGTATCTAAAACTGTGAGACTTCTTTCCTGTGTGATAGGGGTGAGAAGGACAGGTATATTTTGAGAATGTGTTTATCTGTCTCATGCATGTGGACTGGTTGGCAGAGCTGACGTGAGTTTACCAGACTGATTCTCCTGACTTGCCAAAGCTAAACTCAGTGATAAAAGCTTAGTTTGCTGGCAGTTTACCAAATCTGCGATTCCCTGTATGGAACTCTACGGAAGACTTAGAGGAAAAAAATCCAAGGTGCAAATTGGGTGGGTGATTGGGGAAATAATTATGCAAAAGATACTTATTTGAAGTATACCATCCTTCATTCATTAATTTGATTCCTTGCAGATGATGCAGCAGTTGTATAAGGAGTGCAACCTGGTCCATGCCGATCTGAGTGAATATAACATGCTTTGGCATGATGGGAAGGTGAGCTTCTCCTGAATGTACACGGGGAAAAATTTCATCTAATGCGAAACATTAATACCAAGTGAATTGCTGTCTCTCTGTGACTACAGGTGTGGCTAATTGATGTCAGCCAGTCTGTGGAGCCAACCCATCCTCATGGACTTGAATTTCTGTTCAGAGACTGTAGGAATGTTTCACAGGTAGGACCTCTTCAACTGACTGTGTTCTCTTAAGCGGAATGTTTTCCAAGACATCATCAATTCGGAGCTAACTAATAAACAACCAATACAACTCCACTGAAAAATGGTCATCATATATATATGAATGAGATAATATAACCATATATATATAGTATAATCATATATGTAGAATAGAATCATAGAACAGTTACTACAGTTGAAAAGGACCTTAAGATCATGTAGTTCCAAACCCTCTGTCATGGGCAGGGACAGCTCCCACTAAACCATGCCACCCAAGGCTGTGTCCAACCCAGCCTTGAACACCGCCAGGGATGGAGCATTTGCAACTTCCCTGGGCAACCCGTTCCAGTGCCTCACCACCCTTACAGTAAAGAGCTTCCTCCTTATAGCCAATCTACACTTCCCCTGTTTAAGTTTGAACCCGTTACCCCTTGTCCTTTCACTACAGTCCTAATGAAGAGTCCTTCACCAGCATCCCTATAGGCCCCCTTCAGATACTGGAAGGCTGCTATGAGGTCTCCACTCAGCCTTCTCTTCTCCAGGCT